>CAUYPO010075263.1:0-31944 GCA_963574435.1 Cheirogaleus major | reverse complement strand
ACACACACAAACACACAACACACACATTTGCTGGGGAATTAATAGAAAGAATATAAAGGAGGAAGGACAGAGAAATGATGGGAGTTGATTTTTTTTTTTAGAGACAAGGTCTCGCTCTGTTGCCCCAGCTAGAGTGCAGTGGTGTCATCATAGCTCACTGCAACCTCAAACTCCTGGGCTCAAGCGATCCTCCTACCTCAGCCACTCAAAGTGCTAGGATGACAGGAATGAGCCACTGTGCCCCACTAGGAATTGATATTTTAAATAGGCTATACAAGGAAGACCTCTTATAAGAGGACAATTGTCTGAATGAAATAAGGGAGCAAACCATAGACTATGTAGGAGAAGGTTCCAAAAAAATTGTTCTTGATATGGGTGAGAAATAATAATGAGATATTATCACATGTTTACATACTGATGGGAATAATCCTGAAAAGATACAATAAAAAGAAAAAGTTGGTGATTCAGGCAAGAGATGGGATAGGAGCATCTCCACCTGGGATCAGAGCACAGATGGAGGTAGGGAGCAAGGGTAGAGTTACTGGGAGTTTGGCTGAATTAGTGGTAGGAGGATGGGGAAGTTCTCTTCCAACTACATCCGTTTTCTCAGTGAAATAATACTAGAGAGCCCTGACTTCACCACAATGTGATATAACAATGCAACAAAATTGCATTTGTACTCCATGAATATATACAAATAAAAATTTTTTAAAAAGAAAGAATGCTATGGAAATGCGGGGTATGACAATAGAAAAGAGAAGAAGAAAGAAGACTGGCTGAGAAGATTAAATGCACTACCAGCATGTGAACGAGTTGGGTGTGCTGAGTTAAGCATTCTGAAAGTGTTGCCAGTGAGTGCCCTCAAAGCACTTAGAGACCTCTTAGAGAGAACAAGTAGGTAATGGATTATAACAGTGTATGTATGTAATACAGTACCAGGACACAAAAAAGACCAGGATGCAAGGGGAGCAAATACAAGGGAGGAGCCACACTGGGAGTGTCTCACTGCTGTGCCTCTGTCCAGCCTTTACATGCAACAAAGTTCTGTAGAGCTATTCCCAATTGCTATCCAACTTACCTTCACTCAGATTAATTCATCCCAGTACTACTTGAGACATATTGGGAAAGGTTGTTATATCTGCCTAAAAAACGTATTTCCACAGGGTCAAAGTGTAAATGACTGAATATCTTGGAGCTTTTGGCTGGATTTCCTAATTGGGACCATCACTCATCATACCTCTTGCTCACAGCTCTCTCTTCCTTAGACTAACTCTTCAAGGACAAGGATCATGTTTCTTATTCTTGCTGCACCTGTGTTTATCATCATCCCTGGAATATAACAGATGTTCAATAAATGTTTGATGAATGAATAAGTGAAGAGATGCAAATGAAATCAATAAAAATCTAGCCAAAGCACAAAAATAAAGACGATGCAACTAACAGAATTTCTCAGGATTTGATGATATTCTGAGGCAGATGTAAGAGTGGAAAGAAATCTGAACTAGGAGTCAAAATACATGAGTTAAAATGTTAAGTCCCTCACTTTCCAGCTGGTCAACCTTGGAATAATCTACTTAATGGGATTTAATTTTCTCTTTCACTAAAAAATTAAAAGTTATCCTTACCTATACCAAGTAATTACTATAAAGATAAAATTAAATAAAACACATGAAAGCCCTTTGTAAACTGTGAAGTACCATACAATAGTTAGCTATTACTAATATGCACATAACTTAAACAGAATAGCACTAGAGGTCAGGAAGAAGGTTTATATATATGCAGTTTCAGCAGCACGGCAAAAAAATATTGGTGAGACCTGACCACCCACAAGGACCTTGCACTGGGTTGATATGACCCATGAAAGGCAGAAAGTGGCATTAAGCAAGACAAAGCTTAAAGGAAAATGTAAAAAGGCATTCGCTATGAGTATTACAAAAACCACGTTATTAGACAAAAAATTACTAACCTTCCAACAGTTTCATCATAATTTCATCTAGATGGAAACTAGTCCTTTAAACTTGACTGGTATCTGATATCCAACTAAAGATGTGCAATTCAACAATTTTTTAAATTCTTAGACTAAGAAATTGTCTAAGAGGACTTGCAATGTCTAGCCATCTTTGTGTGTCTTTTAAAAATTCAAAGTGGATTTTTTTAGAAATCTCTCAGTGGTAAGGTCACAGCTCTATTTTCCTAGTCTCTTTATCATGAAAATTGGGTTCCTTCCTTCATTGCTTTCCATGCCTCATAGAGCAAATATCCAGTTATATTACAACAGCCTTTTCTAATAAGGAAAAGGTATGAGGTCTCTACTATAAGCAAAAACTAAATTTCATATGAATAAAGAAAGAAGGAATTTCTGGCCTGGGAATCTCTGGGTGATTACTGATGAGGAAAAGTAAAAACCAAGAAAATATCCCCACAGTTCATTTTGGAGATATCTTAGCAAAAGACAATTTAGCCAAATAGCATAACTTAAGGCAGTATTTCTCCATTGAAATCAGTGGACTTTTCCAAATTACATGTCATCTTTATATTACTTCTACTCAGATTCTGCAAAAACTCTCAAGCATCATGATTTGTAGTTGAGGTCTCAAGATTGATGAAAATCTCTTGGATCTTTGCTCAGCCTCTCTCTATTGTCAATTACAGCAGCGGTCTCTAACCTTTTTGGTGCCAAGGACTAGTTTCATGGAAGACAATTTCTCCATGGACCAGGGTCGGGGCGGGATGGTTTCAGGATGATTCAAGTGTATTACATTTATTGTGCAATCAAACATCTCTGCTAATGAGAATCTCTATTTGCAGCTGCTCCCCAGAGCTAGCATCACCACCTCAGCTCCACCTCAGATCATCAGGCATTAGATTCTCATAAGGAGCATGCAACCTAGCTCTCTCCCATGCAGTTTATAGTAGGGTTCGTGCTCCTGTGAGCATCTAATGCCGCCACTGATCTGACAGGAGGCGGAGCCCAGGCGGTGATGTGAGCAATGGGGAGCCGCTGTAAACACAGATGAAGCTTCCCTTGCCCACCCGCAGCTCACCTCCTGCTGTGTGGCTGGTTCCTAACAGGCTACAGACCAGTCCATGGTCCCGGGTTGGAGACCACAGAATTACAGTGTAACTTTTCAATTTTAAGACCCAAGTAAGATATCCTAGACTCTATTTTCTTTCAGCAGAACCAGCAGCAAGCAGGTTTTCCCTCTCAAAACAATGACTTTTCTCTCTCCTTCATTGCCACAAGGCTCTATTCTATTCCACCTTTCTCCTATGGCCTAAATACCCCCAGAGTGGTCTTTGTTCCACAAAATGCTGCTCTTTTGTGTGTTCTTCCCGTGTTGCCTGCACACTCCTGACCGAACCACAAAAGCCAGCAGAGGGGCAGCTTATTAACCTGTCATTTGAGTGCCTTTTCCTAATCAACTCTGGAAAGAGGAAATTTTTGGCAGCTAAACATAATGAGGCTTCCAACTCGCCAGCACCTTGCAGGTCCATGCATGACATTTGAGTGGGCTCGTTTTTCAATATTTCCCTCACCCTGTAGTTACTGTAACCACCTCTCTTATTAAAGATTACCCCTGACAGGAACCCTTCCACTATAAATGGACAAGAGAGGGAGAGTGGGTACTCGAACTACGGAAGTCTGTGTAATTTAAAACTTGATAGCAAAAGGAAATGACAAGAAAAATGTAGCTGTAGCTAAAAAGTAGATTTTAAAGAAACAATTATTTTTTTCATGAGCTCAAATGCTTACTCTTCCAGGGCTATTTAACAGTTTTGAGAGCTTTTTCTTTTCCCTTCTTCTCAAGCAATCTCATAGAAAAACTAGGACAGAAAATTGTGGAACTGTTCATGACAAAGCATGAATCATTGCAAGATCTTTCCTTTCAAATTAAAATGAAAAGTAGATGAGAGCAAGATTTGTACTACTGCCAGTATTAGCTAAAATAAAATTCAAAAAGATATCTTTCAGTTAATACAATAATCACTTGCAAAATAATATACAGGACCACAAGAAATAGGGCTATAACCAAGACAAAAATATTTTTTCATCTTCCACTAACATTATCAATCAAAGCTTTAAATATTCCATTGTGTGGCTGAATTTATTATTTTAAATTAAGCTAGTGGTCATTAAATTATTTAATCATATATATGGAATCAAACCAACCAAGAACAAATAGCGTTTCAAAAGTAAAATTCATGATGTGGAATCTTATTTCTGAGCAAAAACCAAATCAAATATAGTAAGAAAGCAAAAGCCACAAACAAGCCAAAAACTCATGAAAGGAGAGGAAGATTCAATTACGTTTTAAATGAGTAAGAAGTCACCAATGTTATTTGAGAACACAAATGCTTCATAAACAATGCTGGTGTTCAAAAAGATAAAGAACACACCTCCTTAAAAAAAAAAGAATAGCACAAAGATGGGCACAGTGGCACACGCCTGTAGTCCCAGCTACTCAGAAGGCTGAGGCCAGAGGATCGCTTGAGGACAGGAGTTCAAGGCCTGCCTGAGCAACCTAGCAAGACACCATCTCAAAAAATAAAAAAAGAATAACACCAACAAACCCCAGGTAATTTAATAATGCTGCAGGCAGAGGTGGAGATCAACTTGAGCAATAAAACAATAGGGAAAATAATGAAAACAGATTAAAACACTCTGAGCATTAAGTAACTTCATATTCAAGCTGCTTCAATAATTAAAGAAAATGTTCAACAACTGTTGATAGAACAGAGATTTCCTAATTCAAAATTTGTATAAAAATCCTATCTAATCAACACCACCCTTTCACATTATCTTTGTTGAGCTTTTCCTCCCACTTTGATACACTGTTTAAAACTCCTCAGTTTACATCAAACCTGAGTCTAAATTTGTGGAAGGCTTGCTTTCGACAGCTCTAGCTTCCTTCTCTTTATATGTATTAATGGAAATGAACTTTTCCCTGCGTGATCTAACCCTACATCCTTACTGTTCCCGGGTCCTGAAAATGTGGAAATGAAGCTGAATTTTATTTGTACATTAAGGGTTGCATGTTTCCCTTTAGTAGCCTCTGTAGAAACTGTCTCATGCTGTTGCTTGGTGTGATAAGCTATGCCCTGCCCAAGCTCCAAAGAGAGCCATCCAGACAGAACCACGGAGGCTTCTAGAAATGGCTGATCATAACACAAGTTATCTT
Source organism: Cheirogaleus major (assembly GCA_963574435.1). NCBI lineage: Eukaryota > Metazoa > Chordata > Mammalia > Primates > Cheirogaleidae > Cheirogaleus > Cheirogaleus major. Next base: position 26,764 of record CAUYPO010075263.1, on the reverse strand, counting down.
TACAAGTGCTGATAAAACATAAAAACAATGAGTGATTAAACATCGTTTTTAAAATAAAACAGTGAATCCCTTGGTCTTTATGAAACAATCCTTCTCTAAGAGCTTTGCTATAAAGGTCTTTGACAAAGGAGCCCTCCACAAGGACTAGAGTATCAGACTGGGAGCAAAGAAGCGCTACATGGAAAAGATGATTTTTTTCTAAGTTTCTAAAGACCATCTTGTGCATGAACGCACATGGATGGCGACCCTTAAGCAGAAGGGAAAGGCCATTTGTTGTTTGGACAGCCCAGAGTTTGCCACCCCTTCTGGTGAGATACCTTGATATTCCACTTGAGAGGGAACCCATCTCTCTTCAGACTGTCAGTCCAAGTGATTCGGATAGAGCTGGTTACTCTTCTTCTTAAGGAGGACCTGACTCAATCCCAGCAATGAAATTGGGAGGAAGGAGAAGCTCTCTCTGCCTGTCTCATAGCTCCTAGAACATGGGCCTGGAGCCGCTGGCGACCATCTTGCCATGTCATGGGGAAACCTGCCCACACATGAAGCCAACACCAAAGGAAACAGAGCCAAGAAACAGAGGGACCAGTTGTAATGGCACAGTTTGAAACCCTGGAAAAAGGCATGCTTGAATTGAGACCTAGCCTGGCCTTTTCACTTATGTGAGTCAATAATACACCCCTTGTTTATTTGGCTTAAACCAGTTTCAGCTGGATTTCTGCATATACATTCAAAAGAATTGTAATGAATGCACCAAAAGGCTCTTATCATCAGTAACTCAAGTAAATCAACATAGCACTGACAAGGTTAGAACTTTCAATTCACAGAACCTCAAACCTAAAACCTTTTCAAGGATAGCAGGTAATTTTCTACAGGAAATTTCAGGACTTGTGCTGAAGTGATTTTCTTGAGGCTATCACTCATCTGCAAGAATATTCATGTCATATATTTTTCTCAAGCCCTTACTCCACAGTAATGTGTAAAAAAATGTGTGTGGTAAAGATATATGTCCTGAGTGTTAAACTTTTCTGAGTTGGTATAAATTCAACGTTCTCCCAGCTTACATAATACCCTATGGCTCAAAAGGATCTACTTCACCCATAAGACTTGAAGTTCAGAAGAATTTTTAAAAATCATCTTTCCGCTTTCTACTGTCCTTGCATTTAGTTATCCTAAAATTTTCCTGGTCTAGAAGCTAAGAGATTCTAGTTCCAGCTTTGTCAATAATTTAGGTGTAAGACCCTAAACATCGGAATTATTTCCCTGGATCTCAGTTTCCTGTTTAGTAATATGAGGAAGGTATACTAGATTTGTAAAGCCTCTCTCAGTTCTTAAAATATTCTGAGGATTCTGTACATATGATTTTCTTGTCCTCCAAAACCTGACAAAAAATGATGATCAAAATAGTGTTTAGGCATAATGAAATAAAAACTTGGAATTAAATGATAGAAAAATGTAGCTTTCAACATAGGAAAGACAGTAACCAAATCAATCACCAGTATGTTGTGATTCTGTCCTCATGAGCAAAACCTAGAAGAAAATATTTTTTTCATTCACCACAATATATCTAGTTGTAATAGTTTTCTTCTTGTTGTTTCTCTGAATAGTTCAAATCCTTAAAATAGTCAAGAAGAAAATTATGCCCTTCAACCTATTATCTATTTTTTCAAACTTATTGAGTGCTATGGATATATCTCTATATCACATTCTCCATTTAGAGATATTTAATTAAATCCAGTGACCAACTACATTTATTTTTCCCCTGGAGACAACTTTATTTTTTTATTTTTATTTCTATTTTTATTATGATAGATACATAATAGTTGTACATATTTATGGGGTACATGTGATATTATGATACAAGCAAACAATGTGTAATGATCAAATCAGGATAACTGGGGTATCCATCCCCTTAAGCATTTATCATTTCTTTGTGTTCCGAACATTCCACTCTTTCAGTTATTTTGAAATACACAAGAAATTATTTACTATAGTCCCTCTATTATGCTACCAGACACTAGATCTTATTACTTCTATCTAACTGTATTTTAGTACCTATGGGTACTATAACATCCCCTTTCTATCCCTCCTTCCGCACTACCCTTCTCCATCTCTGGTAACCATCACTCTACTCTTTGAGTTCAATTTTTTTTTTAGCTCCCACATATTAGTGACAACATACAGTATTTGTCTTTCTGTGCCTGGCTTATTTCACTTAACATAATGTCCTCCAGTTCCATCCATGTTGTTGCAAATGACAGAATTTCATTATTTTTATGGCTGAATAATATTCCATTATGTGTATATGCCACATTTTCTTTATCTATTCATCTAATGATGGGCACTTGGGCTGACTCCGTATCTCTGCTACTGTGAACAGTGCTACAGTAAATGTGGAAGTACAGATATCTCTCTGATATAGGGATTTCCTATCTTTGGGATATATACCGGGCAGTGGGATTGCTAGGTCATATGGTAGTTCTACTTTTAGCGTTTTGAGGAACCTCCATACTGTTCTCCATAGTGGCTGTACTAGTTTACATTCCCACCAACAGTATACGAGGGTTTCCCTTTCTCTATATCCACGTCCAGCATTCCTTATTATCTGTCTTTTGTATAAAAGCCATTTTAATGAGGGTGAGATGATATCTCTTTATAGTCTTAATTTGCATTTCTCTAATGATTAGTGATTGAGCATTTTTTCATATACCTGTTGGATACTTGTATGTCTTCTTATTTGTGGTTTTGTTCCCCCAAATTGAGTTGTTTGGGCTCTTCATATATCCTAGTTATTAATCCCTTGTCAGCTGGGTAATTTACACATATTTTCTCCCATTCTGTGAGTTGTTTCTTCACTGTGTTTCCTTCGCTGTGCAGAAGCTTTTTAGCTTGATGAGATCCCATTTGTCCATTTGTGCTTTAGACTCCTGTGCTTCTCACCAATATTTAAAGCATTTAGTCTGACCAAGAGTAATTCAAACTTTAAACTGCTGCCCATCAGCTTACAAAATCAGCTCTAGAGTTATATCATATTTCATTCATTCTAAGACACATTTCCACATGTTCAACCTAAGGATGCTTCACACACATGCATAATGTCATAGATATGCTGACATGCAATCAGCATAAGCCCAGAGCCTGGCACAGTTGACTGACTGTTCTAGACAAGAGAAAATCAGGTTCAAACTATGTCCTACAACAGACTAACAATCCATGTGACTTCCCTCTTTTTTTTTTTTTTTTTTGAGACAGAGTGTCACTCTGTTGCCCTGGCTAGAGTGCCATGGCGTCAGCCTCGCTCACAGCAACCTCAAACTCCTGGGCTCAGGCGATCCTTCTGCCTCAGCCTCCCGAGTAGCTGGGACTACAGGCATGTGCCACCATGCCCGGCTAATTTTCTCTATATTTTAGTTGGCCAATTAATTTCTTTCTATTTTTTAGTAGAGATGGGGTCTCGCTCTTGCTCAGGCTGGTTTCGAACTCCTGAGCTCAAACGATCCGCCTACCTCGGCCTCCCAGAGTGCTAGGATTACAGGCGCGAGCCACCGCGCCCGGCCAGGAATAATTTTAAATGTGTCAAAAATCTACTTTCCATTCCATCTCTGGTTTCGCAGTCATAATAACAGGCAGTGGTTTAGTGGGAGAACTTTCATCTTGAAAGTCATACTGATAATATTTCCAAAGTATAAGGCAGTAGCCTCCCTAAGAGGTGTCAAAACAGAGGCCAGGACAGGAGTGTATGCCAGTTCCTGGTGGAGGCAGGTCAGGAGCCCCTGGGGTCAAAGCTGGCACTCACATTATGTCCCTTTCTCAGCTGAGAGCTCTGCACCACTGATCTGGGAACACAGAACATTTGTTTAAGGCTAAGGGACTTGCAATCCAGCAAAACAAAGAACCCGCAGAACCTGCAAGATATCACATTTCTTTCTATTTTGAGAAAATAAAATTTATTTTACAAAAGAAGCCTGGTAGGAGAGCTGTACGTGGCAATCATTTGTGTGTGAACAAAGGTAGTTGTGAACAAAGGTAGTTGATAATAAGAGGTTATGCAGATTTAACCAGGTATTCCTGCTTGAAGAACCAAGCTTAATAAGGTGGGAGAGATGAGTAATTACAATAAAACAGGTACAGTCAGCGGGTTCCAAATCCACAGATTCAACCACACCCGGATTAAAAATATTCAGGGGAAAAAAGCCCAATAAAAGTAACAATGCAACAATAAGATGTAAGGCAAATTTAAAAACAATACAGTATAACAACTATTTACATTGTATTATATTATTATAAGTAATCCAGAGATGATTTGAAGTATATGGGAGGATGTGCATAGGTTATATGCAAATACTACACCACTTTATATAATCTAAGGGGCTTGAGCATCTGAGGGTTTGGGTACCCACAGGGATCCTAGAATCAATTCCCCAGAGATATTGAGAGACCACTGTACAACAGTCTGCCCTGCTGCAGAGTGGTGAAACAGGAGACATTGTAACCAAATTAGCAAGTGCTGGTTTCTCCTCTTTGGCATCCCACGTACTGTCTCAGGAAAAACCCACAGGGTCCGAAGCAAGGACTTTGAAGGCTCAGCAAGCAGCAGTGGGGGTGCTTGGTTTTAAAGTGGCAGGACTGGAGGGGCCAAGGCATCCACCAGATGCTGTGCAGTGGTTGCCAGGTGCTGGCCCATGACAGTATGCACAAGCAGACTGAGGTGTGGGGGCTCCCTGGGAACACCGGACTCTGGAAGTCATGGAGTTCTTGGAATCCAGCAACTGGCCTGTCTTTAGAGCCGGTCAGGACCTGGACCATATAGGAAATGGTGACTAGTGTGTGCCTGGTGTGACAGGTAGCAATGCACTCCCTCTCACTGAAGGGCATCTGACAAGGAAGGCTGAACTGTAGGAAGGGCCTGGTGTGAATGCCCAATGGGGTGACCATGTGCTTGCCCCATGAGGGCATTCTCTGCCCTCTCGCCTCGGCCCATGAGGTGCCCTGAACCCCACTGCCAGGAAACAGCAGAGCCAGGAGGGCACTCACTTTGGACAGCTGTGCAACAGCTGGCTGCAGGCATCACGGGTGCAGCAGTGGACCACATGGGCCACCCTCGTGGGGCTCACGCTCTGGGTGTGTGGGGAGGCTGGCCAAGTCAGATGACGAGAATGCCAAGAGAAATGAAGGCATGACAAGGGTGGTAGTGGGACAGTTTGAGGTAGTGTGGTCAGGGAAGGCCAAAAGTCCTCAGGGTGTGCCAAGAAGATGCATCCAGGAGACAGGAAATAGTTGGTGGGGTGGGAAGAGAAGCCAGAGTGGCATCTTTAAGCAAGGATCCTGACCTCTGAACAGCCTTACAGATCTGCTTCTCGTTTCATAAGGCAAAACATGCCCCCAACACCAGGCCTGATCAGGAAAGTTCTTTCAATCTAAGAAGAAAAGGAATCACAGTCTAAATTACATGGAAATCTATTTCATGGAAATTTGGTAACATGTCAATCATTAGATATTTTTACACACAAGGGATTTTTTTCCCCACCTTGCTAAATGATTCATCTTGATAATTACCCGTGTTTCCTTCCTTAGCCATGCTATTACAGTAGCGTCCTTTGCAACAAAATGAAAGGATTGTTACTAAGGCATTCTTAATAAGATACTTTCAGAGGCAGGTATATACATTTTAAAAATTTATATATAGACCTACTGATCCTTTTAATAAAACATCTTGTCACTCTCTAGTTGTCAGGGAGAATAACAGTCCCATGGTTGGGAAAGGAGGCAGGAGAAGTTGGCAGAGGAAATGTCACATCCTGTGGAACAAAGCCTGAGGGACTTGCTAAGTCATCAGGAATCAGCATAGTATACATTCCTATGTATGGCTGACAGGATGCCAAGAAAAACATTGTAAAGTTCAAATAGTTTTAAAACTGTTCTCATGAATTTTGTGATTTTCTTGTCTAAATTCTTTTACATAAGAAGGAGAAATAACATCTATCTCCGCTTCATTTACATCATGTGAATTTAAAGAAATCATAAGAGACATTTTATTTCCCAGAAAGTCTTATGACTGCCTCTTGTTTTCTTATTGTCCCATCTGAGTGCGCTAGTCATTAGCTTGTCTGTGCCTGGCCCCTGGAACAAGAAGCTCCACAAGGGCTGTAGCTTTGGCAGCTTTGTTTGAACCCACCCACCACCAAGACTTTTGACGTCTCAGTTGGAAAGGTCAAGTGGAAACGCTTGTGAGTGGCAGCTGATGACTCAAGCCTGAACTCACAAGGAACACTGAATAAATTACCACGTTAATAAGTCCTCTGAGTTGAGGTGGTAAATTGTGATTTCACTTTTTAGAAAATTCCACCTATTATCTTCAAAAAGAGAATGATCTACAAAAGGGTAACTTTGCACTGTGCCTTTGATTAGGGCCAATTTCTGCTCCGTTGACTAGAATAATTTGTCCTAGGAAACTAAATGTGCAATCAAAGGATCTTGACACTGTCACCTAACCGTATCATCTTTCTTTTCCTCAAATGGGAAATTATCTTCACAGTTTAAGTCAAATAAACTTTCCTCCTGAAATGCCATGTTTTTAATGTAAGAGGGCTTTTTTTTTTGCACGCGGTATTTGGATAAAGTCTTAGTCTATTTCACTTTGATTGTTCAGACAGGAACCCCAGCTGAGACTGCTTCTACAGGTTTGCTACTGCCACCCTGTGGACAAATTGAATATCATTAACCCAAGTGGGTACCCGTGTGATCTTAAGTGTCACACTGACAAGGTGATTCTTAAACAGTAAATGGATGTGATTTTTTCCCTTCCTTTCCTTTCCATTTCTAATACCTCATGTATCTCTTTTACAGTGAAAAAAAATAAAGTATTTGATTTTCCAAGATCTGAGTTTCACGCAAGCTGTTTTTTATTCCCCATAATCCCACAACCATGGCATCATTTATATTCACAAGTGCTAAATTTGTTGTGATTTCACAGGATGGGATTGAATGTAAAAAGTGATGCTGTTTAGATTTCAGTTTCTTGAGCGAAAAAAGATAAAGAGATAAAAAGATAAAAGAAAAAAAAAGTGATGCTGTCCATCCCCACTGTGACAAATACCCTCTGCAAGGGGAAATCTGGCTGAGTTAAGGGATCTATAGGGACAAAATTTTACATCAATGCCACACTGCATTTTACATACACTGTAAACCATTTTAATACCCATTATTACTTTTTATCTTCCTGCCACATAAGGCAGTGAAACCAGATGGTACAATTCTATTTTCACAGGGAGAGACAACTCTAGGACTGGTTAGTGGTGAGCATGGGACTGGAAGCCAGTCCTCCTAGGACATGTTGAAGAACTCGGGAAATTCATTGGTCAAAACTTCCAAGACCACTGGGGAGTCCCAATGTAGATGCAGGAAAAGTAAATAGACATTTCAAAGTTGCTCTTCCAAGGGAGATTCTGGGTAATTAGACCCGAGCAGTGGTTCTCAATGTAAGCGTGCCATAGAACCACCTGGAGGCCTGGAACACATAGATCCCTGGACCCCAGACCCAGTTTTGATTCAGTAGGTCTGGGATAGGGACTGAGAATCTGTGTTTCTAACAAATTCCCAGGTGATACTGATGTTCCTGGTCCGGGTCACGCCTGGAGAACCACTGGACTAGACGATAGAAGCGTGCATATCCTGTATTCTGACTCCTATCTTTCCTTCTCATCAAAGAAAGATATGAGTCAGAAACGTCACCTTTATGGGACCTGATCAAATTAAAAAGCTTCTGCACAGCCAAAGAAACTGTCAAGAGAACAGACAACCTACAGAATGGGAGAAAATTTTTGCAAGCTACACATCCGATAAAGAGCTGATAACTAGAATCTATTTAGAACTCAGGAAAATCAGCAAGGAAAAATCAAACAACCCTATCAAAAAGTGGGCAAAGGACATGAACAGAAACTTTCCAAAAGAAGACAGAATAATGGCTAACAAACATATAAAAAAAATGCTCAACATCTCTAATCATCAGGGAAATGCAAATCAAAACTGCAGTGAGATATCACTTATCTCCAGTGAGGATGGCCTTTATTAAAAAGTCCCAAAACAACAAATGTTGGCGTGGATGCGGAGAGATAGAAACACTCCTACATTGCTGGTGGGACTGCAAACTAGTTCAACCTCTGTGGAAAGCAATGGAGATACCTTAAAGTGATACAAGTAGATCTACCATTTGATCCAGCAATCCCATTACTGGGCATCTACCCAAAAGAACAAATGACACTTTATAAAAAAGACACCTGTACTCGAATGTTTTAGCAGCATAATTCACAATTACAAAGATGTGGAAACAACCCAAGTGCCTATCAGTACATGAGTGGATTAATAAAATGTGGTATATGTATACCATGGAGTACTATATTCAGCTATAAGAAACAACGGTGATATAGCACCTCTTGTATTTTCCTGGATGGAGCTGGAACCCATTCTACTAAGTGAAGTATCCCAAGAATGGAAAAATAAGTACCACATGTACTCACCATCAAATTGGTATTAATTGATCAACACCTAAGTGGACATATAGGAATAACATTTATCGGGTGTTGGGCAGGTGGGAGGAGGGAGGAGGGGATGGGTATATATATACATAATGAGTTCGATGCACACCGTCTAGGGGATGGACACACCTGAAGCTCTGCCTCCAGGGGGGGAAGGGGGAAAAGGCAACACACGGAACCTAAACATTTGTACCCCCATAATATGCTGAAATAAATAAATAAATAAAAATATGCTATCAGAAAAAAAAAAAAAGAAACGTCACCTTTACTTCCCTGGTGTCTCTCCAATAAGGCTGATAGAACTTGGGCAGATTTCAAAGTGTTTCTACCACATTTAGTGAAGAAAGGCAGCAAAGAAAGTATTTAAACACTAAAACTAGAGGGAAAGGCCTCCCCCAAAACAATGTGACCTAGATCAGTTAGAGAACTCAGTGCTTGTTTTAGCCATGACAGGAACACCATTGCAGAACCAGATTGTTACTGGATTTCATTTGTTTAAATAAAGTTTCTGATTTTAAAAAACAAAACAGGGGCAATATAGTAAGACTAGATAATCTGAAAAGTCTTCCAACCATATTCTGCAAAACTGTAACAGATTATTCTCAAATGCACATCTGAGTTTGCAAGAAAGTTAAGGGAAATCTTGGGAGGTTGAAAATCAATCATGAGAAAGTCAATCTCCTTGATTAGAGACCTTGACCAGGCAGAAAGGAAAATACACACAGAAAAGGACACACTATCAGTCAGTCCTGGGGGAGAAGAATGGTGGGGGAACTTCTAGCTACTCTGCTCTTTTGGAATGTTTATGGCTTCCAAAAGCTATCACCAAATTCTCTGAAATGAGCCTCACTGGGTGTCAGCAAGGGGTTGTTTTGAAAAGGCTTTGGGAAATTTCTCCTCCATTTCCTTGTTGGATTACCTCAAATTAAAGTCAGCAGAAGAACCACCTTCTAGATAATGAGGACCTGAGGGCTGCACATCCAGGAGAAAAAGAACCAGTGCCTAGAAAATATGATGTCCTAGAACCACATGTCAACATTTTCAGGGACGATGTGCTCAGAAATGTGGGCAAAGTAAAGTCGCTTTGTGATTATTAAATGTACGGTGGACACAATGTAAGTGTACGGTGGATGCAACCTTTCTAGGTGTACGGCGGACGCAGCATCACTACTTTGAGTCCCGTCGCTCTTGTACTCTCACCTGCCAGCATTCAAGAGTGAAGCACGGAGCTGAAGCTGCCCAGGATGCAGGCAGTGGACAACAATGCACTGGGTAACAGAGCCAGGGAACCATGTTCTACAAATCGAAAGAATAATCCCTAATAGGATAGTCTAGAAACACTGCAACTGAATGATAGGAGGAATTGTAAAAGAAACAATTTTTTACAAAGCTAAAGTAAACCAAAGGACTAGAAACAACATGCCAAAGGCCACCCTTTCCTGTGGAGAGCCTAAGAGATAAGTATTTGGGAGAGGCATAGTGCAGATTACCAAGAAAGAAACAAAAAGCAGGCAAACGGGTGCTGATGCTGTCAGTTTCCGAGCGCACGTGGAGGATGCTCTTGACACAAACACAGTGGAAGATGTGGTGACTGACAGCATTCTGCAGGTACTCAGGTGTTTGGTTAGAGGGTAGAGCACAATTAAGAATGATAGTCACCTTTCCAGATCTATTCGCACACTTGGCAGTCTTCTTCAAGCATGGCATGGTAGATGTGGAGGGAAATGGTTAATATCTCCACCCTTGTGCCTCTTTTCCTGGAGGCATGAAGCATTTTTCTTTTCTTCTGCTTTGGTTAAATCAGTAATTACTTGTGTGCATTTCTTCCTCTGGCAAAGGTGCCAGCTCAGCCATAGCTGCATCCTGGTTCTAACACAAGTCCCACTGCCCTATGCCAACCAGACTCTCAATGGGGCAAACACCTGACTGGCTCCCCTAGTGCTACAGCTTTACCTGGCATGTAGGTCCAAGGCTTCCAGACCTGGGCTCCCTGAGGGTGGTGGGAGTATGGGGTTGAGTAGGGGATTTGGTCTTCCACAAGAGTTTTAAGTGCTATATTCCTCAGCACCAGAGGCAAAGCAGAGGGGGATATTCTAGCTTCTTTTGAGGAAGCAGTTACCCTTTTTTTTTTTTTTTTAATACATAGTCTCACTCTCTTGCCTGGAAGAGTGCCGTGGCGTCAGCCTAGCTCACAGCAACCTCAAACTCCTGGGCTCAAACAATCCTCCTGCCTCAGCCTCCTGGGTATCTGGGACTACAGGCACGTGCCACTGTGCCTGGATAATTTTTTTTTCTATTTTTAGTTATTTGGCTAATTTCTTTCTATTTATAGTAGAGACAGGGTCTCACTCTTGCTCAGGCTGGTCTCGAACTCCTGAGCTCAAGCAATCCTCCCGCCTCAGCCTCCCAGAGTGCTAGGATTACAGGCATGAGCCACCACCCCCAGCCAAGCAGTTACTCTTAAGCTAGAAGGGGATTACTATCCAGAGGGAGGATTTCAACCAAATCTATTCCATCCAAAAGCCCACAGTCTTTTTATGCCACCACACTCAAAATAATGGGGGAGAAGGTTGACTGAATGAGTGATATTGGGATGAATGAATAACAATTTGGAAATATGTTTAAATACCTTAGGCCATACACAGAAATAAACTCAAAGTCATCTGAATGTTAGGAAAACTAGCATAAATTAGAATTAGTTATCAGATACTTGATGAAACAACTTTCTAAAATTTGAAGCAGTTAAAATAATAGAAGAAACAGGCCAGGTGTAGTGGCTCATGCCTGTAATCCTAGCACTCTGGGAGGCCAAGGCAGGAGGATCCTTTGAGCTCAGGAGTTCAAGACCAGCCTGAGCAAGAGCAAGACCCCATCTCTACCAAAAATAGAAAAAATTAGCCAGGTGCAGGAGCACATATCTATAGTCTCAGCTGCTTGGGAAGCTGAGGCAGGAGGATCATTTGAGCCCAGGAGTTTGAGGTTGCTGTGAGCTACAATGATGCCACTGTACTCTAGCCATGGAGACAGAGTGAGACTCTGTCTCCAAAAAAAAAGAAAAAGAAAAAAATAGATTGACAAATTAAAATTTACATGTAAAATATAAACATCAAGATAACACTTATAAACAGGCAATGAACAAGAACAGATTTTAACAAGAAGAAAAACAAATCATAAACAAACACTTTGGAAGACTTTAAACTTATGTACAAAATAAAAATTAAAATGGTACTATTCGGCCAGGTGCAGTGGCTCACACCTATAAACCTAGCACTTTAGGAGGCTGAGGCAGGAGGATTGCTTGAGCCAGGAGTTTGAGGTTGCAGTGAGCTATGTTGATGCTACTGTACTCTAGCCTGGGCAGCAGAGTGAGACCCTGTCTCAAAAAAACAAAAACTGGTACTATTAAAAATATTAAATTTATAAAAAAAATTAAGGGGTAAAGTAGTAAAGTGATAACAAATAGAAATGTCTTACTGGTATAAACAAATTTGAAATTTTGTATTATGAGTCATAAACAGTCTACCTCTGGGACTTTATCTTATTTAATAGTAGGTCATTCTAAGCAAGGAAAAAAGGTATTAGTTGAAGTAATAGCATACCATGAAAGTAAAGAATATAGCTTTTGAGTTTCAACATATCTCAGTTGAAATCCTGATGCTGATATTTATTTATTATATGACCTTGTTATATTTAACATAACTAAGCTTCAATTCCTTCATCTATAAGTTGAAATAAAAATATCTGCTGTAAAATGCCTAGTGTTCAATAAGTTGAAGCTAGTTGAAACAGAAGGATGAGTCCCAATAGACAAGCTAGAAACAAACAATATCCAATAGGAAGAAAGTTAAGAAAATTGATGTATATCAGCCAGGTAGAATATTAAGCAAAAAATTATAGAGATAATTATGAAGTCTTTGAAAATGAAATATGCTTAAGATGTGCTCAACAAATATACTGTGAAAAATGTTCTATATTTACTACAATAGCTAAGTAAAATATGTATGCATGTGAACAAAGACTGAAAAAGAATGTGAATAAATGAAAACATGCAAGCCATTTTTATGGAGATTTAAAATGCTTTCTTAAATGTTATACAGTTTTTCTAATAAATGAAAACCATAAGGAAAAAATAAATAAAGAGCTGACTTCAGGTTTCCAGTCTGGCATGTAGGGAGCTTGTAAGTTGCCACTCCATCCTAACAACAAGTAAAAAATTAAACAAAAACTAAAAACCAACAACTCTTCTTAGAAATGTCAAAAACTTGAGATCACAGGGCAAACTTTTGCCCCCAGTATTAGAGAGACAGGTGGATACAGAGAATTACAACTTACCAGAGCAGAAACCCACAAGTAGAACCTCCACGGGAACCAGCACCCAGGTAGGAACACCCAAAATGTAACAGATGAAGTGCTGGAGGCTCAGCAGGGACAAGTCTATGAGTTAAAAACTCCAGTCTCAGATGGGTGCACCCACACTTATGTGAGTTTTACCTCTAGGAGCTGTACCAGGTTCTCACAAGGAAGACTGGGAAAAATCCCATCATGCTCTGGCAGAGGCTGGGGAAAAGTAAACAAAATATTCTCTAGCAGGCCTGACCTCCAGAGAAAGGATTTTATCAGAGCCTAACCTATTGGGGTTTTAACAGAGCTCAACTGACCTGAGGGAAGGGAATACCCAGCTCTAGGCCCCTCTAGCCATTCAGTTCCACCTGGTGGGGATAGGGGCTGAGAAGCATTTGTAAAGTTCACAGTTCCCAGGCACAGGCTTCCTAAAAAACTGAGACCTAATTGTAAGACTATAGAACATGTCCCTTCCCTCCACATCTCACCACACATCACTAAATGCCTATTTACTGCAGTTCCTTTACCCAGTACATCATGTCTAGTTTTCAACAAAAAATTACAAGGCACATTAAAAAGTAAAAAATACAGTGTGAAGAGGGAGTAGACATGAAAACCAGAGTCAGATATGGCAGGGATCTTGGAATTATCAGACCAGCAATTTAAAATAACTATGATGAAAATGCCAAGGGCTCTACTGAAAAAAGAGACAAAATGCAAGAAGAGATGGGTAATGCAAGCAAAGAGATGGAAATTCTAAGAAAGAATCAAAAAAGAAATGCTTGAAATAAAAAACACTGACAAAGGCCAGGCGCGGTGGCCTGGTGGCTCACGCCTGTAATCCTAGCACTCTGGGAGGCCCAGGCAGGAGGATCGCTTGAGCTCAGGAGTTCAAGACCAGCTTGAGCAAGAGCAAGACCCCATCTCTATAAAAAACAGAAAAATTAGCCAGGTGTGGTGGCTCTTACCTGTCAAGAGAATGAAAAGACAAGCTACAAACTGGGAGACATTATTTGAAAAAGGCATATCAGATGAAGGAAGGTTATCCAAAATATACAAAGAACCCCTAATAGTCAACAATAAAGAAAAGAATAACCTGATTGAAAAACAGGCAGAAAATCTGAACAGGCATCTAACCAAAGAAGATATACAAATGGCAAATAAACCTATGAAAAGACACTCCACATTTCGTGTCATTAGAGAATTGCAAATTAAAACAACGAGATACCACCACACGCTGTTAGAAAGCCTAAAATCCAAAACGCTGACAAGGCCAAATGCTGTTGAGGATGTGGAACAACAAGAACTCTCATTCATTGCTGGTGGGAATGCAAAATGGTACAGCTTCTTTGGAAGACAGTTTGGCAGTTTCTTATAAAACTAAACATACTCTTACCATATGATCCAGCAATCACATTCCTTGTATTTACCCAAAGAAGTTGAAAACTTATGCACTCGTAAAAGCCTGTACATGGATGTTTATAACAGCTTTATTCATAATTGACAAAATTTGGAAACAACTGAGCAGCCCCTTCAGTTGGTAAATAGATTAATAAACTGCGACATATCCAGACAATGGAATGTTATTTGGTGCTATCAAGCCATAAAAAACGAGGAACCTTAAGATGCATATTATTAAATGAAAGAAACCAAACTGATAAGGCTACATACTGTATGATTCCAACTACATGACATTCTGGAAAATGCAAAATTACCGAAACAGTAAAAAGATCAGTGGTTGCCAGGAGTTAGCAGGGAGGGAGGGATGAACAGGCAGAGCACAGAGGATTTTTAGGGCAGTGAAAGTATTCGTATGATACTGTAATGGTGGGTACATGTCATCATATATTTGTCAAAACCCATCAAATGTACAACACCTGTACACCAAAAGTGAATCCTAATATAAACTATGGACTTTGGGTGATAATGATATGTCAATGCAGGTTTGTCGATTGTAACAAATGTGCTACTCTGCGCCAGGATATTGATAATCTGGGAGATAGTGCGTGTGTTACGGCGAGGAATATATGGGAACTCTCTGTATTTTCTGCTCAATTTTACTGTGAACCTAAAACTTCTTTAAAAAATAAAGTATTTTAAAAATAAAAACTAGAAACAAATAAATGCCTGAATACCAGAGTGATGAGGTGTCACTGGGACATTTCACAATCTTGATATCTGAAGGTGTTAGACTTTAATGACTATACAAGGCAGAAGACAAGATCTTGAGGTTGGAGTGAGATCTGTGTATGTAGCTAGAACCCTAGAAAAGCTATTCCCTCTTTGAAAGGATAGGCAAATATAAACAAACAAATACCTGCCTGTCTGCTAAAGTAACTGTCTGACACAGAAACTTGTATATCTCATCTTGGGCTCTAAATAGGGGGGAAAAAAGTAGCCCTTGAAAAATCATAACCAAAGCTTTTTCCTTATGTGGGTTCAGGATTCAAATTCTCATAACATACATGACCCCAGTAACCCCAAGCCAAGAAATGAACACAGTGGTCTTAAGATATTAACAGTCCTGAGATTCCTGGAAAAGCCAGTCTACATCCCCTCTAAAGGAACTCTTCTCCACCCCAGGCCACTCAGGAGCCTCACAAGTAGAGCCCAGATAAATACGAACTCACAATTCAAAATTACTGAACACACAAGGAATAAACTATCATGCAAGAAAGTCAAAAGAACACAGCAAAATCAGGCCCCCAACAACTTCAGATGACAGTATTACTAGTGCAAATTATCAAATAAGTACATTGAATATGATTAAAGAAGTACCCAGTGGAATATAACAAGGGTAAAAGAATAAGATACTGTCAAATGAAATCAGATGGAGAGATTTTGTGGCCTGGAGTTAGAGCTGAAAAAAAACATTGCTTAGAATGTACCACAGAGATGACAAAAATGGAAAAAGAGGTTAAGAGACATAAAAGACATATACAATGTTCCACCACATTTCTAATTGGAATTTTGGAAGGCAGAAATACAGAAAATGACACATATTTGAAGGAATAAAAGCTGAGAATTTTATCAATGAAATACAGAAATCCATAGATTCAGGATAACCAAAAGGAAATCTAGGCTGGGCGAGGTGGCTCACGCCTGTAATCCTAGCACTCTGGGAGGCCGAGGTGGGAGGATCGCTTGAGCCCAGGAGTTCGAGACCAGCCTGAGCAAGAGCGAGACCCCATCTCTATTAAAAATAGAAAGAAATGAGCTGGACAACTAAAAATATATGGAAAAAATTAGCTGGGCATGGTGGCGCATGCCTGTAGTCCCAGTTACCCGGGAGGCTGAGGCAGGAGGATCACTTGAGCCCAGGAGTTTGAGGTTGCTGTGAGCTAGGCTGACCCCACGGCACTCTAGCCTGGGCAACAGAGCTAGGAGACTCTGCCTCAAAAAAAAAAAAAAAAAGAAAGAAAGAAATCTAGACACAACATAAAGAAACTTCAGCACTCCAAATATTAAAAAAAAAAATCTTCAAAGCAACCAAAGTGAAAAGAGATTACCTTTAAAGATAAGGTAATCTGAGTAACAGCAGACTTTTCAAGAGCAACCACAGAAGTAAGAAGATGATACCTTCAATGTATGGAAAGAAAATAACTAAACCCAGAATGGCTTGGTTCACCTTCCACATAAACCTGCAAATAAACAGTAAAGGAAAAACTCACTCAAAAATGAAAATAAAAAGCTCAGGGTATTTTGAAAGAGACTATAAGAAAAGAAAGTAAAGATTACTCATCAGAAAATTGCCACAAAGCAAATAAAAATTGTGACAAAACATTCTGCAATGAATGAAAAACATAACAATTGTTTCTATAAAACAAAAGCACAAAGTAGACCAGGGACAAAAGATTTAAAAGAAGAAAGAGGAGGAGGAGGAGGAGGAGGAGGAGGAAGGAGATAGAGAGGGGTAAGAGGGGGAAGATGAGAGGAAGGGGAAGTGGGGAGGAGGGAGATGGGTAGGGGGAAGAGAAATGAAATGTTCTGTGGCAAGGCTCAGGGAAGAAGTAGGAGAAAAAAATTAAACCATCAAAGAAATTAAGGTAAAAATGGAAGCAGTACAAAGGGATCAGATGATGTTGTAAATAAGTGAGTAACAAGGATGGAAATATAGAATTGAAAAGGAGTCTAAAGAAAATGACAGTTATGGAGGCTAGGTGAATGAGATCCAACATATACATAACTACAAAATCCATAAATGAACAAAGAAATAATGTGTTGTAGATACACCCTAAGGTGATTCCTTATATAATTCTTGTTCCTTGAATGCAGGGGGAAACTGTGTTTTGCTTCTAGCCAATAGAGTATGGCAAAGGTAAAGGGATTTCCATATGTAATTAAAGTCCCAAACCAGTTAATTTTATTACTCAAAAGAGATTATACCGGGTGGGCCTGACTTAGTAAGGTAAAAGCCTTTAAAAGAAGAACTTGGGTGCTCCCTAAATTCAGACACATTCTTTCCTGCTGTCCTTGAAGCAGCAAGTCACTGTGAATTCTACAGCTGCAAGGAAATTAATTCTTCCAACAATCAATTGGCCTTGGAAGAGAACTCAGCCTCAGATGACACCGTGGACTTAGCTGACACCTTCAGTATAGCCTTGTGAGATTCTGAGCACAGGATCCAGTGAAGCTATGCTGAGACTCCACAGAAACTCTGAGATAATAAATAGGTCTTGTGTTAAGCTACTACATGAATGGTAATTTTTTCATACAATAATAAATAATATATATTGGAACAGAAAAAAATATTCAAAGATGAAATTGAAGAAAACTCATCAGAAATAAAAGCAGATTTGAATTTATACATTGAAAGGACACAGCAAAATTCAAGAAAGAAACAAACAGAATGTCAACACCCGCAGATAGCCTAGTATCTGATCTTCAAAGATAAAGTAAGAATCACTAGGGAAGCCAAATAAAAAGATCAAGGTGGCCAGGCACGGTGGCTCACACTTGTAATCCCAGCACTTTGGGAAGCTGAGGGGGGAGGATCACTTAAGACCAAGAGTTGGAGACCAGCCTGGGCAGCATAATGAGACCCTGTCTCTAAAAGAACAACAACAACAAAAAAAAGATCAAGGGCATTTATAAAGGCAAAAAATCAAGCTGTCCTCAGACTTTACCACAATGATACCAATGCTAGTAAAAGCCTATAGAATCCTTTTGGAAAAGAAAACATAAACCAGAAATTTTATACTATGCCAAGCTATGGTTGAAGTATAAAAATAACAGATAATAGGTTTGAAAATGCAAGAACTCAGGGAATATTATTCTCATCGGCCTCATCAGCCTTTCTTAAAAAATGCATACAGTATAAACTTCTGCCAACCAAAAAGGTGAATGGAAAAACTATGACAAGAGCCTTGAACATAAAGCAAAATATGAGCATTATGTTTATAGAACACAGTGAAAATGTTATAAACTCTGAGAATGTAGAAATTATAAAACTAACAAAAGGTGGTGAGAGTGAGGGAAAATGTAGTGTCATGCTCAAGAAAACAGAAGGGGCCAGGTGCTATGGCTCAAGCCTGTAATCCTAGCACTCTGGGAGGCTGAGGCAGGAGTATTACTTGAGCTCAGGAGCTCGAGACCAGCCTGAGCAAGAGTGAGACTCTGTCTCTACTAAAAATAGGAAAATTAGCCAGGCATTATGGCTCGGGAGCTGAGGCAGGGGGATCGCTTGACCAGGAGTTTGAAGATGCAGTAAGCTATGATGATGCCACTGCACTCTATCCAGGGTGGCTGAGTGAGACTCTGTCTCAAAAAAAAAAAAAAATATATATATATATATATACATATATATATACATATACACATACACACACACCTTTTTATAAGAAAAAATAAAACAAAAGGAAATGAAATAAAAGTGGAAAGTAAATTAGAAACCAGAAAAACAATAGAATAAGTCCAAGTTCTTTGGGGGGAAAAAGATATAGATAAATCAGCAGCTAACCCAATTAAGAAAAAAAGAAAACAAATACACAAACAAAGTGGTAATAAAGAAATATCTGCAGATGCAGAAGAAATTTTTAAAAAATTAGTAATCTCATTCAATTCTATATTGATAAACTTGAAAATTTAGATAAAATGGATAATTTCCTAGAAAAATGTACCTTACCAAAATTTTGGATAAAAGAGAAAACTGATCCAAGCCAACAATCACAGAAGAAACAGTTATCAGGGCTGGGGGCAGTGGCTCACACCTATAATCCCAGCACTCTGGGAGGCCGGGATGGGAGGAGCACTTGAGGCCAGGAGTTTGGGACCAGCCTGGGCAACATAGTGAGACCCTGTCTCTACAAAAAATTTTAAAAATTAGCTTGGCATGGTGGTATGCATCTGTAGTCCCAGTTTGAGCCCAGGAATTCGAGGCTGCATGAGCTATGATTATGCCACTGCACTAAAGCCTGGGAAACATGGCAAGACCTTGCCTCTAAAAAAAAAAAATAGTTATCAAACAACCATTCCCACCCATCTTCTACCCTCAAAACAGGCCCAGATAGTTTCTAGAGGAACTCTTTCTAACCATAAAGGAGGAAATAATCCCAATGCTACCCAATGTGTCCCAGAATATTAGTAAAAGAAGACATTTTTTTTCTTAAAAAGTGAGAAAATTCTGATCACAAAACCTAGGAAAGGTGGGAGCTCCACGGTGTCATGTAGGACTCAGGATCCTTCTCTTTTTGTGCCTCACTCCTTAGCACGTAGCTTCCATCTTCAGAGTCACCTTGTGATTGCAAAATGATTGCTACAACTCCAATCACCACGCTGTACAGAAGAAGAGTTGGAGGGTACCTGCCAGCTTCATCAGCTTGCCAAAAGCCCTGCCCAGTGACTTCCATTTCAGTTGATTTGGCCCACATGGGGACCACGACCACTCCTAGCTACATAGAAGACTGGGCAATGTAAGCTATAGCATCTGGAATCAAGATTGTGCCAGATAAAAATACAGGAGGCCAAGTTAAATTTAAATTTCAAATAAATAAATACATTGGAACATACTTATACTAAAAAAATGATTCATTATTCATCTGAAATTCAAATTTAACTAAGAGTCTTGGTGTCTTTTTTTCTTCCCCCTCTAAATCTGACAACCCTTTTGTAATCAACCTGCTGCCATCATGTGAAGAAGCCAAGGTAGCCTGCTGAATGACCAGAGATACTTGGCTCAGTGGCAACGTGCCCGCTGTACCAGAGGACAACCAGTTAACCTAAGTGGCAGAGTGACCTAGCTGACTGGCACCTGGCTACAGACACATGGTGAGCCCAGCTATGCACAGCCTCAGAAGAACATAAGTCAAATAAATGGTGGTTGTTTTAAGCCACTAAGTTTTGGAGTGGTTAATTATACCGCAAATCTAATTGATATAGATATATGGAGAAAAAACTAGATTCCTACCTCCCATCATATACAAAAATCAATTCCAGGTAGATTTAAATATAAATATAAAAATAAAACTTTAAACTTTTTGATATAGAAAAAATCTTCATAACCTCAGGTTAGAAAGTTTCCTTAAGCAAGATACAAAAAATATAACATGTAAAGGAAAATAATTGTCAAATGTGACTACAGAATAACCCCTTTACACCTCAAAAGTAACTAGGAACAATGTTAAAAGATAGAGAATTAGCATTCAGAAGATTTACAAATCAATAAGAAAGATAATCCAATAAAGAAATGGGCAACAGATGTAAACAGGTAATTCACAAAGAAACCTCCATGCCCTATACATATACACACATACACACACAAATATAACTTAACTTTATTTGTAATCAGGGAAATGGAAATGAGAAGCCATTTCACATCATCAAATTGGCAAAAAATTTTAAAGCTCCACAATTAAGGATATGGAGAAAAGAGAGTTCTCAAACACAAATGCTGGCAATATAAACTGGTGCAATGACTTTGGCAATCTGGCAATCGCTCGAGAAGCTGGTGATGTCCTCCCCCACCTGTCAAACACATATGTGGAAACTCTCACTCATGTGCACAAGCAGCAGCCATGGAAGAGTGTTCACAGCACACTGTTTATACAATGAAAAGCTAAAAAATGATCAAAATGTCCATCGCCTAAAGAATAAATAATGTGGGAATTATAAACACCAAATTGAAGATATTGGTTACCTCTGCGGGATAGGGAAGCAGGTGTGAGGGGGAAGGGACACACAGGGGGCTTCACTGCATTTGGAATGTTGTATTTCTCAAGCTAGAGGCCGGGTGCATGGGTGTGTATTAATCTCGGATCCTATTCATGTGTCTGAAAGATGTCATAAATGTGTATTTAAAAAAGCGAAAACAATAAACGGCAGCTAAGCTCCAAAGAGAAACTCAAAGGTTATGATGCAAAAAGAAGTTTAAGGGCTTAGGTTCTTCATCACGATGATGCCCCTCACCTGGGGTTACAATCCCAGTTCAACCCCACACTCGGAAATTCTGCCCCAGAGATTAGTCTTTGTTTTGCTGACATAGAGAATAGATTAAAACCAAAACAAAGCAATAGGTATAATTTAAAAAGCTAAAAAGCAAAGGGCTGTAATGAATGCTAATGGAAAAACAGGAGAAATAAGTGAAAACAAGAAACATTTCACGACTGGTACCATATTTCATGGCTGTCCTCCTACCACGTGGGCCACCCAAGTGTTGAGTTCCATCATATTGAGAAATAATATATTATGATTTCTAAGCCATTTGAGATAAATCTCTTAAGTCCTCATATCACAACATACAGTTGTCATCATTTCCTGGTGCATCTTACACAAATAAACATTTTTGTCAACGATGTAACAACTACTGATGTCAAACTATCCCAAATTTGCTTAAAAAAACAAACTCATAATGGATGAACACAAAGCTAAGACAGGGAAACAATGTTCCTTCAGTTTTCTTCCCACAGCATTCCCTGTTCCAGTGCCAGGTCTCCCTTGGAAATATCCAGCAAAGGCAAAGGGCTTGCCAGCCCAAGCCAAAGGCAGGAATCCAACTTCCTCTAGGCCACAGGGTACCTGGGAAAAATCTGTCAACAGGCACTGGGAATTTTTATTATCAAGCCTTTTGTTATTGAGTTATTGTCAATATATTCCCTAGCTCGATAATAAGTTGCTTTTCAATGGTCCTGCACTTTGAAGTCCACAAACTTAATGAAAGGAAACAAAATCAATTTAACCCATTTTATTCAAAGAACCATTTTATTACATTATTTCCTGCTCTATGTTGACATATTTTCTAAAGCATGTTTCCTGCTGTGCAATTTTCAGTGCTGCTTTTAAAAATAGTGTTCTAGATGGATTTCCTTTTTTTGCTATTGTTTCTGCATTTTTCTTTGTTTTTAAGATATTCAGTTTCAGTTTTCTCTTCTTTTATTTTAGCCAATTTCACTTTTAGCTATTCTATAACATATTCATTTCTTCACTTGATAACCAAACACTTCACATTCTGATGAGACATGTTTGTAATAGTATTTATCACAGGTTCAGCTAGAGTTATGCTTTTAAATAATCGCAAGGATTCTCAGAGTCCTTGTTAGCTGACTAAAATTAAAATGTACTATCCCAATTTGGGGAGTTTAGGAGTTACTGCCTGTAGAAGCTTCAGCCTTTAGAGAGTATTATTTTCTCCAGGCACTATATTTGCAACTCTTACTAAATTATCTAGTTGCCTGGATATCCTCTTCACTTAGATGGAAGAAAGTTGACAAATTGCTCTTTCTCATAATCTCAAATCCAGCATTCACAAATAGAGTAACTGGTATACAGACTCTTTGATGACTGGCTCTGCTCTTTGGAAAGCATGTTATCAATACTTCAGCATTTTCTTTTTTAAAAAAAGGTTAGATTTATTCCTCTTGTGACCTTGTCCCACCAATAAATAAATAAACAAAATAAATTGTAGAATATTCAACAAATAAAATTCTATGTCTACTGTCAATGAAAGTAATAAAGAATATGGTTAGTGCGTAAGAATTCTGTACAAAGGGCCTTGAATAAATTACAAAAGAATCCTGGCATCCTGTAATTATGATCTGATTGAAAAGGAGTTGCTCTTTGGCCTTGCTAATCCAGGGCCAAGTCACTGCTGCTGAATCATCAAAGCCAAGTTAACAGTGGAATGCTGCATCCCTAACTGAAAGGTGTAAAGGTGGAAGCAAGTTTAAACAATCTCAATTTTTCTCTTTGCTAAATGACAGAATCCAGCCAGTTGAGAATTTATCCTTTTGAAAAACCAGTTAATCTGCATTCCGGGAATTTGTTCCAATTCACAGTTCAGTTTTCACTGCACTTCATACTGAATGATTCTGTCAGTGATGCTTTTGACACAGAAGTAGATGCAAGGCCTGGAGAGCTGACTAACTACAGGGTGTCCCAAAAGTTGCCATACATAGGGAAAATGGGAAATTGTACCTAACTGTACCTTTATTTACAAAATATCCATTACAAAATTTTACAAAATTTTTCCTTTGTATGGAGACTATAAAGGTTATTATTAATGCAGCTTGTGCTGTTAATGTCAAACCAGCCTTGAACCTGTAAACTCAAATTAATCAACAGTATTACATTGGTAACAGTTAGGTAATCATACATTTACTTATTAACTCATGCTTCCAGCTGGGGTTCTCACCTCAGGGCTGAGATCAAAATCAGGTAGCAACTTTAAAAAAATACAGGTGCTTAACTTGCCCTAAGATGCTAATTCAGAAGATCTGGAGTAGGGCCCAAGCAGCTGTATTTTGAAAAAGCTTTCACAGTGATTCTGATGCAATAGGGGTAGAGACTGTCACACAGGTGGTAGAGACTGTCACACAGGTATTGATATAAACAGTAAGCTTATATGTTTCACAAACAGCGACAGGAGGCACTGTGCCAAGGATTATTCAAAACACACAAAGAACATTTTGCATCTTTCCGGAATGTCAATTTTCTTGACACGTAAACAGTTTAAAATGTCATTTTTGTTTTGGGTGGTGGTTACATAGGTATACATAACTGTCAAAACTCATCTAGCTGCCATTTAAGATCTGTACATTTAATTGTATGTTTATTATACCTCAATAAGTAAAATGCTATTTTTAAATTAAAATATGGATACGTTCTGGAGTAGAATGCAAAATCTACATTTGAGATGAACTCTGAAACTTCAAAGAAATCTCCATCTTAGAGAGGCCCCTATATCCAGGGAAGCAACAATTTCACTCTTTTTCCGCTTAGGGTGGGGTGAAGGGTTGAAATAGAGGGGAAGACCTTTTGGAAGGGCCCAGGACTATAGTGTGAAAATGTCTGGGTTTAGAAATCTTTTCACTTAACAATGCTTCTCATTCGTTTCACTACCCATGACTCGCTCCCCTCTCTTCTTGTCTCTTTACCATCCACCTATCACTGGTCTTTTTGCTTAACACTTGAAATCCTCAAAAACTAAAGCTCCACTCTTTGTTATGACTGAAGATTTTGTTTATTGTTACTGAGCAGATAGATAGATGGTCTAATGACTCTGAGTTGGTAGTCTTAGAAATTGCACATGTGAAGCATCTTTGTCACTCAAAATGTTTTAAAATGCTGTCAGGTGCAGCGGATGGTTGGTTCTAGGCAGGGACTGAATCCAAGAATTATGAAAAGCCACATTTCCTGATTTTGGAAAGATAATAATGGAGAGTAACGTGGGTTAGTAGCAAGGGCTGGAGAACATATCGTTCAAAACTAAGTAGGTTCCAAGTATTGTGACCCAAGGGTTGAACAGTGTGAATATGAAACAGGATTCGGAGTCTGAAGCAGGGCCTGGATCCAACAATGACTCTGGGTAAACTACTTTATCTCTTGCTGGGAAGCTCTGTGCCTTCAAATACAAAATGGGGGTAAAGAGCACACATCCGCTTACGGACTTAAGTAACATGCGTTATCATGATTACGGAGTGCAAAGCCACGAAGTTAGGAAAGTGTAAACCACAAAGCGTGTAAGCAAAAGCCTAGGAAACAGGACGCGGTAACACAACACCCCCTACGGCGGCTTGGCTTAACGTCGTGCGCGCTCCAGGCCCCCAGGTCCCAGCAGCCCCCGGGGAGGCGGGGCGGGGGCGGGGCCGGGATCGCGCACCGTGCCGCGCCCCCTCCCGCCCCAGCTCCTAGCTCACCGCCCACCTTGACTGTGCGCATGCGCCACTCGCCCTGGCGCTCCCGAAAACTCCACAGAGAGTCCGAGACAATGGCGAGAGGCCTCAGAGGTGCGGCTTCTTACCTGCTCGGCATAGGCCACGGGCTCCTGCTGGTCCCACCTCCTTCTGGCACTCTGACCCCGCGAGTGGAGGAGCCGGGGACAGGGCACGGTTCCGATTGGAGAACGGGCGTGATTACATGCGCCCCTCTCCCCAAGCGCGCACGAAGTGAGCCCCGCCTCCTTACAGCGGTTGGTCGCCCGCCTCCTGTCGGTCCGAGGAGTGCGTGTGTCCTCGCGTGGGTTTTGCCCGGTCTCAGTGTCAGTGCGGCTGTCAACTGCGACAGTGCCTTGGCCCTTTAGGTGGAAGATGCCGGAACGCAACGTCGCAGAGCCCAGCGACAGAAGTGAGGAACAGGTGTCTGGTGCTAAAGTCATCGCCCAGGCCCTGAAAACGCAAGTACGACCGACCCTCCTGAAGAGAAAGGCTCCTACGGAAGCCGGCGGGGACCGATGTGTTGTCTTGGAGACAGACACTGTTCTTGGAGTAGAACTGGAGGATGGCGGGAAGGGGGAAGGAAGGTTTGTGGGAGGTTTTCCTTTTAGCGCGCCGAAGGGAGGGAAGGATGTGGCGATGTTTATTCCCCTGTTCTTTGTCCCCCAGGGTGTGGAGTACATGTTTGGCATTGTAGGCATCCCAGTAACCGAAATCGCCTTTGCTGCCCAGGAGCTGGGCATCAGGTACATCGGGATGAGGAATGAGCAAGCGGTGAGTGTGGATGCAGGTAACCCAATGCGTTACTGGGAATGATCAGTGACAGTGGCAGATATTCATTGCAAACACTCGTGCTTACCACTATTCTAGTGCTTTACACATATCAATCACTGTTGATTATTGTTAACTATTGTTGATCCTAGTTGACACATGAGAAAAGTGAGACACAAGTTAAGTAAAACTTGCACGGGATGATGCAGCTGGTAGTGGCAGAGCCAGGATTCGAGCTCAGGTATTCTGGGTATGAGTTCATGCTCTTACTACTATACCGTATTGTGCTGGTGAAGGATATCACATATGATAAAGTTGTGGTTGAAACTCAGATGTCCCAAATCCTAGTTTAGTGCTCTTTCCATCACATCATGCTGCCACCTTTCTTAGAGGCATATTTGGAAGCAGGGAAAGGAAGATATGACATTTTATCATCCCACTTTAAGTACATCCTCTGCCAACCCACTTCTCACTCTTGTCTCAGCAATGCTGGCTTAAAAGATCAAGAATCCACTTCTGTGATGTCACATGCTGTCAGTCTGTCTAAGGCTAAATATTCCTGCCTTACACTCTCAACTATCACCCTCTAATTTAGGCTCTTACCCCCTTTTGCCCAGACAACTGCCTTGACCCCCTTACATGGTGCCCTTCCTCTGCTATCAGATATGAACTCCTGGAGAGCAGAAATTATGGTTCATTTGTTGTCATTTCCCCACAGTGCCTGGCTTGATTGAGGCTTTTGCATGATGTAGATATGTAATACATTATTTATTAATTGAATGACATTCCTTATCTATCAGATTTGAGGGTTTTTTTTGTTTTTTTTTTTGAGACAGGGTCTCACTCTGTTGCCCAGGCTAGAGTGAGTGCCGTGGCGTCAGCCTCGCTCACAGCAACCTCAAACTCCTGGGCTCAAGCAATCCTCCTGCCTCAGCCTCCTCCCGAGTAGCTGGGACTACAGGCATGCGCCACCATGCC
>CAUYPO010075262.1:0-64178 GCA_963574435.1 Cheirogaleus major | reverse complement strand
TTACCCACACACACGCCACACAAACCCCCGATACACCACACATGCAACATGCATGACACATGCACTTACCCCACACACACACCACACACACTACGCACATAGCACACATGCAACATGCATGACACATGCACTTACCCACACACACGCCACACACACACCAGATACACCACACATGCAACATGCATGACACATGCACTTACCCCCCACACACACCACACACACTACGCACACAGCACACATGCAACATGCATGACACATGCACTTACCCACACACACGCCACACACACTACGCACACAGTACACATGCAACATGCACCACCAGCTTCCTCCTGCGTGTTAGTGATCCTCCCTCCTGTGTGTTCTCACAGTGTTTTAATCATCGCACTGTCATTTATGGCCAAATTTAACCTTCGTTTATGCAGTTATTTATATTTCTGGCCAACTTTTTTTTTCTTTTCCAACTTTTTATTTGGTCCTTAAATCAGGTGCTATGTCTGGTTAATTTGTGTTTCCCACAAACAGATCAGTGTCACAGGCATGGTGGTCTCAGGGAATATTAGATGAATGAATTAAACTAATCACAATAAAATTAGATTTAATTTAACAGTCAGAGGAAACGGAATAAATAATTGCACAGCAGTTGGAACATCAGGGACTCGGTTAGGGACAGGGGCTGGAAGGGGGGGCGGCGTGCATTTTCTTAACTAACTCCCTAATGGCAAAGACTCAGTACCTTGCTGCCCGGGCACACAGACTGCAGTGTACAACCTAACTTAGAGCCATTGCAGCAGGAACCCAGGGTCCCCTGTGATGACAGTGTTAAAGGTCCTGTAGGGGGAGTTCAGCCGCACAGCGGGGAGCAGGAAGGTCAGGCCGAGGGCAGGGATGTCCATCCCAAGGTCAGGGGAGCCGCTACAGGTCTTGGCACTGAGGTGCAATATGACTGAGGCTGCACTCTAATAACGGGCCATTAGGCATATTTATGTGGAAAAATCTTCACATTTTGCCAATAAGCCAGGTATGCATTGTCTGCCTCATCGAAAATTCCACACACAGCTTGATGCACTCACAAATTCACAATTCAGAATTAATTGGTTTTTAGGCCATGCATTTAGGTCAGATCACCCAGACACTCCATTTCATGTGGTGAAAAGAAATTAAGTCAATTTTCCCCCGCCAGACCCTCGGCTCTCATCTTGCAGGCCTGGCGTGCGTCCCCCTGCTCTTGCGGGGAGGAAGACAACCTTTGAAGGCATTCTCATTATTTCTCAGGGAGATGTCATTAAGCACTGTAAACATGTCCTGAATGAGTCCATGTCACAAAGACGGCAAAGTGTTTATAGAATAAAAACCTATAAGCGCCAAAGAGAGATAAAATGGAGGAGGGGGAGTGAAAAAGCAGAAGAGAGAGGGAGAGAGGGAGATTAAAAAGCAAAAAAGAAAAAGAAATTGTCCTCTTGAGCAATAAGTTGAGCTAAAAGTTTGGACTACGAGGTGAATTTGGTCTGATGAGCTTTGATCACAAAGGAAAGCAGGGATGGACCCTACCTGGTCCAGGGGCCCACTCTCCTCTTCCCAGGACCCTGGCAGACATCACTAATGGGTCATGCCCATTTCTCCTTTTAACTCTACCTGGAAGACATCACTAATTGATCACATCCATCTTCCCCTCTGAATTCACACCTGGCTTCAGAACTCTTGGCAGTCCGATCAGCCATTCTAAGTTATACTTTAAACTTACTGTTATTTCTGTTGGGAGGAGGCTCTAGTTATGGGTGTTCCAACCTATGATACTGCAATATAACAGGAAGCATTATTGCCCAAGAAGAAATGAACACACTGTCTTATTTGAACATTGTCTTATTTGTTATTTTCCTCTGCATTGTTGTTTATAATCAAGCTAAGGAGACCAGATGCTCAGACATCTGCATTGATTTTAATCTTCCGGAGCTTGACAATGTGTGAGCACACAGGCCCAAGGACGCTGTCCGGAATACATGACGCGTGGAATTGGAGAGAATCAGCATGTTCATTTCCAGGGAGGCATGGCAGCATCAGGGCACTTCTTCTGGCCTCTCCCCTCTGCTAGCAGCAACACTTTGCTCCCTTCCTGCAGATAGCAGGAGTGACTGAGAGTTTACATGCCCTTGGGGCAGTCTTAGCCAGTGATTGGCAGGGTGGGAGCTAAAAGCACAGTCACCTTGCCTTGCAGTCCCCACAGGGTCAGGCTGATGCTACCTTCTGCACAACTCTGAGATCACACTCCTCTTGGCATCCTCCCTTCCTGGCCTTTTTTTTTTTTTTTCTACTTCCTTATTGACTTTCCCTGGGAATACTTTCTTGACACATTAACACTTGCCCAGGAATCCTCATCTTGGACACACAAAGAGCTGTAGATATTAAGCTCTTATAAGGAAAGGTGCTAACGTCACCTGTGTTTTGCCACACTGAGCCAGACCTGCTCCTGAGACTCCACTTGCCCTCTTCTTCCACAGTGTGTCTGGTCACATCTCTACTCTGGAGAACAAGAGATTGAACAGCCAGGGCTGATCCGATTGGTTCTACAAAGATCCTCACTTGGTGATAGTGCACTCTGTCTGTTCTGTAAGCAAATAGCCACACGGAGACCTTGGGCCAGGAAGCCCTAGAAAAAATGGTGTCCCTAAATCAGCTGACACAAAACCATTAAAGACTACCCAAAATCTAGTCTTTTGTGTGAGTAGAAACCAAATGAGACTACAAATCTCTGGTAGGGATTTCTGGAAAAGGCTTAAGTGTGTAAAATATTTGCTGAAGAAACCAAGAAATCACAGATAAAAATAACAAATTGAAAATGATACCACCACTCATAAATTACTGCTAACACTAAGGAATACTTCTGTTTTGGGGGGGTGTATTTAGACTTTTGTGTATACATATGCATATTTAACCACAAAAAATTACAGTAGACTTTTTCATAATCTGTCTTCATTTCACCATAACTTCTAACCACAGAGTTAGCATTTGCTATGCTATTAAGCAATTTACAAAGTAGTTTTACTTATTTTGTTTATTGTATTTCACAGGTACAGTGATTTGTTCTCTTTTTAAACAAATAGGCAGGACTTTTGCGCTGAGATGAATATTAATTCCTTCAAAGCAATAACCTCAGAGGGTTATTCTCTATTCAAACAGAGGAAGTATTAATATTATTAAAAAGAGCCTTTGGTTGTGAAATTTAGAAGCCTACAATGCTTCTAAAAGATACCCAAAATGATGCAGCTTTTTGTTTGTTTAAAACAGTTTGAAGTCCATCAAAGCTAACTGTTTGAGAAGGCAGATGAGAAAAATGGGGGAAAGCCCCTGTAACAGAAACTGAAATGTGACAGCAGGGCAATTGGCGTGGATGCTCTGGAGCCCGTGTGGGCAGGAGACCCATGTTTCGTGGCTGGACCACATGTAGGATAAGTGTGTGCTGGCAAGTTCGCCCACGGAAGAGGATGGCTCCTCCTTGGATTTATATTTACATTTTCTTGCCTTAATTTTCTAAATAGCAGTCTCATTACTTACAGAATATATTCGCAGGATATTGTTTAGGTTTTTGGTTCTTTCCTACTCAGAGTCTCTGCTCTAACAGCAGTTTGTAGCTGCAATACCCTATGACCCTATTCAAGACCTCTGGGGCACCCCACTCTGCAGCCACCTCCCCTGTGTCCACACTGGATGGGGCCTCTGGTGCACCGGGCACCAGCAGAGCCGAGTTAGCACCAGAACATGAGAAAGCCTTGCCTTGCCAGCTTTGGTAGGCCCGCAGTGCCCTGCACAGTGCTTTCTCAGAGTTGAAACTTGGAATTCTGAATTGAAAAGGCCACCCTGCACAAGAGGGACACTGGAGCTTATACTGGGATAAAGAAGGAGACTCTGGTCCCCTCCCTCTGGGCCGGTGCTGTGTGATGCTCGACCACGGCATCTCACATACTGCGAGGGTGCCAGGTGACATTCACCCCAGACCCTTGTTTGTAAACCTGCAGTCTGCACCCAGCAGTCCAGTGTCCTGAGCCCAGCGTGGGATGTAGTCTTTCTGGGAGCCCCATCTTGCTGTCCATCTGGAACGTGGCTCTCAGTGTCAGAGCTGAGGTTCCTCACCTGGTGGCCATGGTCTGGGAACTCCCAACATTGAATGCATTTATTTTCAATAACTTCAACTTTGCAGGAAGTTTGTGTAACTTTCAGCAGAATCTAGAAAGGGTCTGGATTAGTCTTCTATTGCTGTGGTAACAAATTACCACAAATTTAGTGGCTTAAAACACAAGTTTATTTTCTTACATTTCTGTAAGTCATAGGGCCAAAATCGGTCTCAATGGGCTAACAGTGAGATGCTATGGGTGAGGATCCTCCCCCTCCGGAGGCTCTAGGGGAGAGTCCATTTCCTTGCCTTTTCCATCTTCTAGAAGCTACCGGTGTCGGTGTCATTTGGTGTGTGGCCCTCTTCTTTCATCTTCAAAGCCAGCTGGGGAGGAGGATGTGGGTCCCTCCTCTGTACCCATCTTTGGTGGTCACATCTTCCTCTGAACTCTCCTCCGTCTCCCTCTTCCACTTATATCGACCCTTGTGATCACATTGGGTCCACCCAGATAATCCATTTAAAGGTAATCCTTAATTCCATCTGCAACCTTCAACCCCTTTGCCATGTCATCTAACATAGTCACAGCTACCAGGGTTAGGATGTGGCTATCTTTGGGGGGACCATTATTTTGCCCATCTCAGAGTCCATGAACACTTGCCTAAACCAAAATGATCAAAAAGTATATCATAAAATGTCATGCATATTCATTCATCAATACTTTGTCGAGTATTTATTGAACATCTACTATATGCTGTCACTGTGTTTAGATGGTTAAGACACAATTATAAACAAGAGGTGTAGGGTGACAACCATCTGGATTTACCCAGGACTGAGGGGTCCGGGATGCAGGATTTTCAGTGCTAAAAGCAGAGCAGTCCCAGGCAAACTGGGATGGTCGGTCACCCTGAGATGCAGTCTCTGCCATCTAGGAATGTGCTGTCCAGTGAGAGACATGAACAAAACACAATCAAGCAGTTGACTTCGAAAAAAAATTATAAGTTGCAATATGTGCTTTAAAGAAAAAGAAAAGAAGTTGAGATACAGATGAACAAAACAGATGCCACATCTTCCTCCTGGAGCAGCCCTTTGGATAATGACATGATTGTGCTCTAACTGCATGTCAGATGCTGGTTGCACACATTATCTGGCTCACTACAACTCCATGAAGTGAGGACGGTTACTGCCTGCAGGATTCAGATGAGGAAATGGAGAAAGAGAAATAACTCTCCCAACATCACAGAACTACTTACTGTCTTACATCTTACATCCTGTTCCCCAGAAACCCCGACATGAGGATTCGTGAGCAAGCAATCTAGCAAAGACATGCTCCCAGGGGGGACAATGAGACAGTCAGGGGAGCAGGATAAGACCAGGGAAGAGGATAGCAAGGGTGATATTTAGGAAAAGCTTCCTCGAGGGTGGCTTCATCCCAATCCGGAGGAGGAGCTGGGGTGTAAGTTACCCCCCACAGTTTCCCCAGCAGGAGGTGGGGTTCACACTCCCACATCCCTTTGCTGGCTGGCTATGCGCCTGCCCCCACCCACCCACCCCCACCGGGGCGGGGGTATGTACAACTCCTAGGCATTTCTGGCTCTTTCTGCTGGATAGGAAAAGAGTCACAGGTGTGGACTGTTGAAAGCAAACACACACCACAGCTAGGAGAGGGGAAACAGAAACAGCAAAGGTAGGATGGGGTGGGGGTGGGTTGGCGGGGGTGGGGCTGTCAGAGGCAAGTGCAAAACCAGCATTCGAACCCAAAGCTCGAGAATCCCACAGCAAGGCTGCTAAGCCTCTCTCTTCCATTCCACCCACTTTCACATTCTTACAAATTTTCCTACAACCCAAGATGTATAGCTTTCTTTTTTCTGGATTTTTGTTTTACAAGAGCATTTCTTATCCGCCAGGATATTTATGACACTAATATTGAAAACTCAAAGTGTGCTGCCATTACAAATTGACAGGATCAGTGTGTAGCATCCCAGAGTGACTCTCCCCAAGTAATTTACTCTTGTTTCCGCTGGCACTTGGCTTGCTAATGAGGGAAAGCTAATTAGCATGTCACTGATAAGATTATGAAGATTGAATACTACTTTCCGAGTCTCAGTGATTTTTCAAATGGCTTTTAGGCACCATAACCCGTCTTGGAATGCCCATACACACACACAGGTGTTAATTATGTCGGTGCTTTTGTGTAAATGGGAGACCAGGAGACAGTGCTGTGTCTTCAGAGTTATTGAAGGTGTGATAGCTCCCAATTTCAAACATCCTAAGACCTTCGCCTTCGCTGCAGATGTGATGTTTTAGCGTGACTGACCTTGGATCTTTACTATCTCTGAGAATGGATCTTTTATGGGCTCCAGATGGAAAGTGTAAAATTAATAACCCCTTGTAGACTAACACCCATATGTTTTCCACGTACAGCAGAGACATACTTTGTTCACAGTATCACTTATTTAAATTAAATTAGCATATAAATGATGATAAATTGCTGTTTCTAAATTTTGTGCTAGATGTGCGGGGGCGGGGGAAGTATTTAATATTGGCATCAAGAAGCCAGCCTGAAAAAAAGAAATGGGTCTGCCAAATGGTGAATAAGAATCACAGAATTCTTTTGTAATTTTGTGCATATATGTGACCTATGTATGCTTGGAATAAGCCATTCTCATGCCCCAAAATGAACAAATACAAAAATCAATGCTCAAAATAATAGAACATTTATGCATTTATATTACTTAAGACTAGGTTTGACTGCAAGTAACAGGGATCTACAATGGGTGAATTACACAAGAAGGAAGTCTATTTCCCTCTCACATAAATCCAGGTTTTGCTCTATAAACTCCTTGCAGCTCACTAATCACCTCTCTCTAAACTATGGTCCTGGTGTTCACGATCCCAGATGGCAACCCTGTATACACTTTCCAGGTAGGAGGATGGATCAATTGTCTTTTAATCAAAGCCGTTGGGGAACATTTCTGTTTATAAATCATTGGCCTGACCTTGGTCACCATGGCCACACCCAGGGGGTTGGAAAAATGTCTTTTTCATGAATAACCAAGGCCCTGCTAAAAACTGGGCATATATTATAGTAGGGGACAAGGGCCAGAGGATCTCAGGGTCTAAAAACAGCCTCTGCCATAAGCATTTATGGTAATTTCCAAAGATGTTGATATGGCTAACTTTGGTGAGGATTATTCATGTTTCTTTTTTATTTAAGTCAAAGGGAATTTCTTTTAGCCCTAGGCTTGGTTATTCCAGGGTGAAAATTAGAGTTCAACTGTAATTTTTAACGAAGGCCTTGGAAACATGTGAAATCAATTTGTGCCAGGGCTGGAGCCCTTTAGCAGGATGGGACTCTGTAACAGATCATTTAATTTGCCTAAAGAGCATGCCTCCTCTTCCTGGGAGTACCACATCCAAGGACTTATTCATGTGGGAGCATAGGGCCTGCCTTGTCACCCCTCCGAAGGACAGAACTGAAGGGTCATCCCACCTGCAGAGGGCTCAAGAGGTGGGCTGAGGCTTTCTTGGGCCTGCATTGCAGCTCACTGCCCCTCTGCCACCCAGCCCTGCCTCCTCCTCGTCCTCACCCTCCATAACTATTGACCCCAAGAACGCTTCCTAACAAATCTTGTGCACACTGATCTCCATCTAAACAGCTGCTTTGCAGAGAGAAAAACCAGCCAAAGACCTGCTGAAATCCATACCAGATCACTCTTCAATCACAGCTTTTGCATTCTTCAACTGTTTTTACAGTGTGGTGTTTGATCCTATTATGCTAATTGATAGATGCCTCTCTGCTTTCTGATGGAGGTTGTCTCTGCTCAGCTCTCCTCCCTCACCATAGGAATCCCTCGGGATACTCCAGGACCCCTGTTCATGGGAGCAGATGCCCACTGGGTGATTGTGATCTTTAGGGACATGTGCTGTAGCCTGGAGAGTGGGAATCAGGTAGCCGAGTTCCATCTCTGCTCTGCCATATTCAGGCAGGGATGCTGGGAGAGTCAGTTTCCTCATTCTCAACACGAGGATAGCAACACCGACTCCCAAGGGGTGTTGAATTAAATAAGTTATATGGCTTAAACTGCCAGCTCTCTAATGCCCTTCCTGCTCACTCCTTGTGTGCCTCTGGCTGAGGTGGAATTTACTTGCCCAGATGGTCAAGGACATGGCTTTGGCTTTCTTACTGAACTTTGTAATGTTAAAGGACTCTTCAAAAGGAATGTTCAAAACAGCCTCCCCGCATTGTGGCCTCTTGTCTGTCTTGTGATGGTCATCCTTTTTCCTCTAGGTCAGGGTCAGTCTGCCCTGAGTCTGTGATCATCTGGAGTCTCTGCCCTTGAGCACGGCTGCTCTAATTGCTGCCGAATGTTGGATCATTCTTCCATCTTTTTGTCTAGTCTTTGAAATTCTGCTCAGCTCAGAAAAATACTGGAGATATAATGTGTTCATTCTTGGGAACATCAGCTGAACCACTGATGGAAATATCTGTTCAACTGGCTCACCCAGGAATAGCAACCATGCCTTCATGCAGTGGTTCTCAAGTAGAGTCCCTCGACCAGGGGCGTCGGTATTAGTGGGAATTTGTGAATGGTTGAAAGCTCTTGGATCCTCACCCAGATGTAACTGAATCAAAAGCTCTGGGAGCAGGATCCAACCACCATGCTGTGTTTTAACAAGCCCTCCAGAGGAGGAGGAGTCCTGTGAAGTTTGGGAGCCACTGCATTAAGGGAAGCTCAGAGGGTATGGACAGGAGAGCTTTCCTTGAGAATCTTGCACAAGTCTTAGGTCTCAGTCTCTCTCTGGCTCTCCCAGCAAGTGGGTGTTTGGGGTTAACCCTAATACCATGCTATGCCTTTGGGAAAAGAACAACAGCACACACTTTCATGAAAATTTCAGAATAAATACTAAAAACTAAGCTTGGCAAATTTTTTCCTTCCTGTTCTCAGCACTCCAGCAAAATAGTGGTTGCTAAACTTTTCTGCCACATGACCTGGAAAAGACTCCAGCTGCCGAAGGTGGCTCTGACCACACTGCAGGCAATAAAGGGCTCGCTAACCTGTCTCTATTTGCTCTCTGCTCAAGATAAACATTTATCGCTGGGCGCATTGATTAACAGCATATCACTTCCCTCCTTACACCTTCACAAAGGGAATAGGCTCCCCTTGGGAACTTAAACCTTTGTGCGGCTCGGGAGACCCTGAGTGCTACTGTGCCTTTGAAACAGCTGTGAGCTAGGAGAAGGCGTGGTGACCCCTGGAGAGGAGAGGCAGCCACCAGCTCCAGAGCTGGGATGAGATGAGGGGATCCTCAACTCAGGGATGCAGTCAAGAAACAAAAAGGTCATTGCAGAGTGAGATGTGGAGTCCACAGTAGGATTCGTTAAGGTTGTTAGGAAGTGGCACTCCCCTAGTGTAGAATCCCAACCAAAAATGTCTACAAAATAGCCTGCAAATAAACCTTCCATTTTTGGAAGTTTTTTCCCCCATTTTTTTTTTTCTCTTTTTGCCAATGATGGGAAGGCAGGACTAAAAAGAAACCAACAATATTGGCTTTATTTGCAATATACAAATAATATACAAGAATAGACAGTATACAATATATAAGAATAACTATGGTCCCTGAGTGTTTTAATATTGGAGCCTGCCTCAGTTTCTATCTAGAAGTAGGTGGAGTTTAACTTAGAAAGAAATGGATAAATATGTATGATTCACCACCAACTCTTTCTCTGATCTTTTGTTTTTGCTGACAATTTTTTCTATAGCTAGTAATGCTGATTTTGAAGCTAAATAACTGTTAAGCTAAATTATTCCTATTTTAAAATCATGATTATGCATCCTA
The DNA here is from genome assembly GCA_963574435.1 of Cheirogaleus major. Taxonomy (NCBI): domain Eukaryota; kingdom Metazoa; phylum Chordata; class Mammalia; order Primates; family Cheirogaleidae; genus Cheirogaleus; species Cheirogaleus major. The sequence continues at coordinate 54,235 of CAUYPO010075262.1, read as the reverse complement.
AGAAGGATACGTTTATTAGTTCAACATGGTTTAAAGAGGTTAATTCATGGATAGTTATAGACTGTGATTAATATATTGTTTTCACGACAAATTATCATGACATTATATTTAACGGTTTTTTTATTTTTGTCATCTGTTTTGGTTCTGGAGAGAGCCTTGATGATCTCCTGTCCTTCAAGAGAGCTAATGTGAAGGCAGGCACTGGGATGCACCTGTGAGCCCCAGAGAGCCAAGTGGTGACATTAGCGACATTGCTTGGAGTCATTTTTTCACATTTTATTGCAGATATTTTCTGACTTAAAAAGTTAAAAGTAGCCCTTTAAAAAACAAAACTTGGCAAATACTTTTTTTTTTAATTTGAGAGAATTACAGATTCATATGCAATTGTAAGAAATAATACAAAGAAATTCCATGTACCTTTTATCTGTTTTCCCCCAATGATAACTTCTTATAAAATGATTGTACAATATCCCAACCAGGATATTGACATTGATAGAATCAAGATGTAAAACATTTCCAGCACCATGAAAATCCCTCATGTTGGCCTTTCATAGTCAAGTGCATTTCTTTCTCATCCTACCCTCTCCTTAACCACTGGCGATCACTAATCTGTCCTCCATGATATAATTTTATTATTTCAAGAACGGTAAATACATGGAATCACACAGTATGCAATCTTTGGGGACTGAATTGTTTCCCTTCAGCATAATTCTCTGGAATTCATCCAGGTTATTGCATGCGTCAATAATCTGTTCCTTTTTATTGCTAATTAATATTTCATGATGTGGATGTACCACGTTTTATTTAACAATTCACTCTTTGAAGAACACCTGTGTTGCTTCAGTTTTGGGCTATTGTAAATAAAACTGCCATAAACATTTGTGCACAGATTTTTGTATGAACATAAGTCTTCATTCCTTTGGGATAAATGTCCATGAATGTAATTGCGGGATCATGAGGTAGTAACATGTTTACCTTGAAGAAGTCGCCAAACTGTTTTCCAGAGTGGCTGTACCATTTTACTTTCCCACTAGAAATCTAAGAGTGATTCAATTTCTCCACATCCTCACCAGCATTTGATATTGTCACTATTCCTCATTATAGTTTTAATTTCCATGTCCCTAATGGCTAATGATTTACCTAATCCCTAATGATCTTTCCATTTGCGTAGTTGCAATCTGTGTATCTTCTTCCATGAAATATCTTTTCATGCTCATTTTCTAATAGATTTGCTTGTGTTTTTTTACTACTGGGTTTTGAGGGTTCTTTATATATTCTATATTCCAGTTCTTTTTTAGGTAAGTGGTTACAATTATTTTCTCCCAGTCTGTAGCTTGTGTTTTCAACCTCTTCTTTTTTCTTTTTGTTTTTTCTTTTATTTATTTATTTATTTGACAGAAGTCTACAGCATCCAGCATTCCCTGGCTGTCTCCCATCCAAGTACTGACCAGGCCCAACCCTACTTAGCTTCCGAGATCAGACAAGATCAGGCATGTTCAGGGTGGTATGACCATAGACTTGTTTTTTCCTTCTCTTAACAGTATTTCATAAAGCAAAAGTTTTTAATTTTAATAAAGTTCAAATTGTAAATTTTTCCTTTTATGGATTATGTTCTTGATGTCAAGTCTAAGAAGACTTTGCCTAGTCCTAAATCCCTAAGATTTTATGTTTTCTTTTAAGAGTTTTATAATTTCACATTTTATGTTTAAGTTCAAAATCTATTTTGATTTAATTTTTGTCTATGGTTTGAGGCTTAGGTCAAGGTTCATAATTTGCCTATGGATATTCAGTTACTTCATCAATGTTTCTTGAAAAGGCTTTTGCTCTGCTGAACAACCTTTGCAACTGTGCAAAAACTTGGGGGCATATTTATCTGGGTTTATTTCCAGTTTCTCTGTTCTATTCCATCGATTGGTGTGTCTGTTCCTTTGCACATTCCACAGAGTCTTGATTACTGTATGTAGCTACAGTAATGTCCATTTCATTTAAGTTGTCAAACTTATGTTTGCAGAGTTGTTTGTAGTATATCCTTTGTATTTATTGTCTCCATGATCTTTAATGATATTAGTATATCCTGTTTTATTCCTGATGTTGGTAATTTTGTCTTCTCTCTGTTTTCTTTGTCATTCTTGCTAGAGGTTTGTTTATTGATCTTTTCAAAGGACCACCTCTTTGTTTCATAGATTTTCTGTATTCCTTTCTGTTTTTATTTTCATTGAGTTCTGCTTGTAGCTCCTTTAGTTTCTCTTTCCTGCTTGTTTTGGATTTACTTGCTCCTCTTCTTCTAGTTCTTGAGGAAGGAGCTTACATTATTGAGTTGAGATTATAATTTTTTTTCTAACGTGTGTATTTAGTGCTATAAATGCCCCTCTCAGCACCGTTCCAACTGTGTACCACAAAGGCTGACATGTTGTATTTTCATTTTTATTTTGTTCAATTTTTTTTTAACTTGGGGCTTCCTCTTTAACCTATGTATTATTTAGGAGTACGTTGTTTAGTTTTCAAGTGTTTGAAGATTTTCCTGTTATATTACTGTTATTGGTTTTTACTTTTATCCCATTGTAGTCAGAGAACACACTCTGTGAAATTTCAATTCTTATAAATTTGGGGGGATTTGTTTTATGGCCCAGGTTATGTCAAAATCAGTATATGTTCCATGGGCACTTGGAAAGAACAAGTATTCTGTTGTTGGGTGGGGTGTTCTGTAAATGTTCATGAGACCCTGTTGGTTGATGGTGCCCAGTTCTTCTCTTTTTCTTGGTCAGTCTAGCTAAAGGTTTGTCAATATGTTGACCTTATCATAGAAATAACTTTTGGGTTTGTCAAATAACATAAAGGCCAGAGTAGGGGAAGGTATTGGACATAAACCAAAAGCTGAGTTTTTAGTTCAGCCACATGTTCCTCATAATTGTTTATTTCTGGTTTGAAATAAATGAATAAAAATAGAGGATTTTCATTTAACTATGATGCTTATGTTCTAAGTAATCCAGGCAAGGGTGATACCACTGCTGTCTGTAGGCATTTGCAAGGGAAAACCAACTATTTAGCAGTAACCCCCCCCCAAAAAAAACCCCACAATTATCTGCTAAAATGAAGTCCACACTGAGATGCTTGTACCCAGGGGTAACCAATTCTCCCCCGCAGCTGGGACCTGTTACCATATTATTTTCATCTCACAAAAATCAAAAGTTGAGGAATCACGGGGAAGTGTGCAGGATAAACGCCACCACAAACCCTAAACAAACAGCACAGACAGATTACAACAGCCCTGTGAGGCCATGTGGAGCTTGTGGGTGCTCTAGTTCATTCTAGGGTCACCACCACTTGGAAGAGGAAACTAACACCCCACACTGCACAGCTGTGTTGGAGCTGAGATTCACTAACTCTGAACTGCATTCAAGTAAAAAGACTTCACAGGTTCCCCGCTACATACACCGCCCACCTTTTTAGCTAGGAATCCAGCCGAATGTTATATTTAAATATCAAACATTGTTAATCATCTCAGCAGTACTTTAGTTTGGATAAAATGTCTTTCCTAGTGTAGCTAATTGCTTGAATATCTGCAGACTGATAGACTCTTTGCAGACATTTATGCTGTCCTCTTTTTATAACTTTATTTCATTTTCTGTTCATTTCTGGTGTTGACTCAAAGGGCCTTTATCACCTCGTGCTGATAATCTGTACTTTATGGCCACTGGTGTGATTGGGAGCAGTTGAAGCCGCGTGCAATAATACACACATATAAATATTTGAACAGGAAAAATAAGGTCTGTCTGATGTAGACCAAGGAAGAAATGCATTTAAACAAATAATGCCACTAGAGGGACCTTGACTCTGAACCACGAATAGGCAAGGTCAGACTCCGAAGGGCACCTTGCCCTCACCCTGCTTGTATGGTGGGCACGAGCGCCATTGCCGACTTTAAAGAGCAGGTCCTTCCAGGCCCCCCGGCACAGGTTGCCGATCTGGGGTGCACACAGCGGGCTTATGACGTCATTGTCGTGGCTTGCATATTTGGTCAAGATCACTAAAATAATTCCCTTTGAGAAGAATAAATTTGCTTTTGCAGGGAGTTAAAGACCTGAGGGGTTTTAATTAGTTTACCCGGCCTTCGCATTTGGTCACCAAATGTTATTGCAGAGTTCAAAGAACATGAGGTTGTGTGTCTCCCTTTCCCAATTTTGCATGGGGGGCTCTTTCCCCCTTTTTAACACCTCCTGTGAATAGTTGAAAATGAGTGCAAAATGACATTCAACTTAGAAAGTAAGAGCACCAGGAAGCAAAACTGGAGGCAAACAGAGCAGCTAATTTCACCAGGCATAGCTGGTGCTGTCCGTGGTTGTCCCTGACAGCGTGGCCGACTCGGAACCACCTGTGTTTGCTCACTAGCTTTCCCCAATCTGCGAGAAAATGGCCCCGGCCGGTCACATGGCAGCCAGATAGGCCAGGCACCATGGGAATACAAAAGCCGGAGCTTTTAGCAGAGTTAATCATTAATGCGCCTTTTCTTTGTCCCATTCAGGAGTGCTGACAGGGCTTTGATAGCCTGTATTTGCCATCAGCCGGCTGCAGTCATAGCCAGGTACTAATGAGCCCACTGGCTCCAGGCTCCCTCGCCGCAGTGCCCACAGAGCCCGCCCTGGCCCTGGACATGGCCCTTCCACCTGAATCCTGCCTACCCCCTGCACCCCCGCGCCACCCCAGGGTGCACCCCACCCCTCTGGCCTTGTTCTGATTGAACACCCACCCGCCTGGAATCCTGCATGTTTCTGCAAATCATCTGCCTGAGTCCAGCAAAGCAAAGCTAGGAAATGTGTGATTATAAAAGCCCATAATCCCCGTGTGTTATCCTTCCCCAAACCTGGGGGACCGGGGGAAGAAAAGCTGAACTGAATATGGTTTTTTGTTGGTTTGGATGTGGAACGTGGACCAAGGGTGGATGGTTTTGCTGTAACAGCAATGGGGTGTTTTCTTCCCAAAATTTAGTTTAGAGAGTCACCCATGAGTGTGCTGTGATATTTCTACTCCACAACTAGAATGCGGGAGTCCCTGATAGCTTTTAGCTTTCGTGGAAAACCCCACCTTAATAGCTTTAACAGTAAGTAGCATGTGTGTCAGCATGACTGGAGTTAGGGTAAGTGGGAACCGCATTAAAACCTTCCTGCTACCGGTTCTTTCATTTCACTCTGTAAAGCTGCCACCCTCCCAGGAAGAAGATATCCAACACCTTCGTCTTTATGCTTTTGCCTCCAATGTGCTGAAAATGTTCTTTAGATTTGTGCTACCATCTTACTGCCAGCCTCCTCGAAAACATTAACTGGCTGTCGAGATATAAACCACAAATTGATCTTTTTTCTAGGAATTGTATACATAAAAAATTTCACTGGTAACTGTTGTTCATATGTGAAGGCAATGTCAGTAACACTATTATACTAAATACGGTACTGCCATGTGTTCCTGGATCTCCTTTCGGCCAGAGTGAAACTACCTTTAAAGACTTTACCCAGTTGATCTTTACAACCTCTAGGGCATATTGGATGATGACAAATTTTATTGCCATCTTTTTTTTTTTTTTAACAGATGAGGAAGTGAAAGTTGACTGACTGACTTCGTCATCTTGGAACTGAAACAACAGACAGATGATTAGAATCCCAGAAGGATTAGCTTGTGTGACGGTGTCTCAGGACAGATGCACTGCTTGCTGTTGCATGCTCCTTCCTGCACCTGCAGCCTGGTTCATTCTTTAGGAAATTGTTCATCCTCCCTCAAATTTATTGGGCACCTACTTTGTACTTCTGGGCCCAGAAGGAACAAAGATGGACACTATACAGTCCCCGCCATTGACAAGCAGTTCAGAAGATATGGCATGGGCCACGAGTAGATATGACCCAAGAAGAAAGTGTGAGGCATTTAACTTCTACATGAAGAAATGCTTAAGCACTTCCATCCTGGTAGAGCTCTGCTCCAGATCTGAAAACTCTCCCAAGGAAAGGAAAGCTGGTGATTTCAGAAGGCCCGGATGTTAGAATGTGGAAAACATCCAATTCAAATAATGTTATCAGTTTTAACATAACAAGCAGCTCTGTGGTGTCATCAGCTTTCATTTTTTGAAATATTCTTCATACAGGTAGCATGAGTGAATTGTATAACCCACATATTCCGTTTGATCACAGGCTCATCAACCGCTGACTTGTACATAAGGTTAGGAATTGACTGTATTATTAAAAAATCCATCTTTATTTCTCCGCCATGTGTAATGGTGGTTGTCTAGAACACAACCTTCAGCTTTGAAAGGAGGCAAAGTTGACTAAGCATGCGTTCAACCAAATATATGTCAACGTGCCCAAAGGAGATAAGATAGAAAATTATTTTGTTATTTTGGGGGCAGAATTACCTGAATCACTCATTGAGATAACCAGCAATTAAATGGCTATTTGGAGGCAGATAATGGAGGTCAAATTAACATATTGATAGTGATATATTGATATTAATTCATATTGACATTCTTCTGGTAACTGTTAAAGCAATTTGAATCAAGACACAAAGATGGGTGTGTATCATGCATAATCTCATTTCCTGGAAGAGAGGTGCCTTAGTTTAGAATACCCTAAATGCAGCCCTAAAGTCAAGAATTTGAGGGCAAATTGTTTATATGGAAGGTGATCTCAGGAAGCAGGGCAAGGTACAAGAGAGGTAAGACACGGAGGTGAGAACAACCACTGAAGGGTGTGTGAGTGATCACGGCAGCACTGTGGATGACTGGAGCTTGGCCACGCAGGAACACGCCGAGGAACTGTGGGGAACCCACTCAGTTCCCACTCAGCATCAGCATCACCTGGAACTTCCCAGGAATGCAATTGATTAGAAATGCAGCATCAACCCAGACCTACTGGGTCAGACACTAGGAGTGGGCTCAGCTCTCTGAACAAGCCCTGCAGGTGACTCTGGGCTCAGGAGACCTGAGTTATTTGCCCACTAACTCCTGTCCTTCATTGGCTGAAGGGCCGTCCTAGGTGGTCAACTCTGCAGCCGTCTCACCGCCCCACCCCCTGGGGAACACAATCCTCCTGTCAGAGAACACCCTCGGGCAGAGGAAGCCTTCCGTGTAGAGGGGCCTGTCTGCAGGCGACCTCTGATGGCTGAGGGGATACGGGTGAAGGTTCTAATACATCAGCCACCAGGACTTCACTGAAGGGAAGGCAGCAGGAAGAGAAAGGAGGCTGGTGCTTGGGGCCGACCAAGGTCCACACGGCTTGTGAGCAGAGCCCCTCATCACGGACATCCCTAAATGCAGAAAAAAGATGCTACTGTTTGGATCAACTATCGTTCTTTCTGGCATCTTCTGTTTGCCATACAAGCATACTCTAGCATGGAGAGACAGGCTCCATGAGACCGAGAGGCCACAGATGTCCAGTGAGTTTATGTTAAAAGCACAAGAAAGCCGTTATCAGCTCCAGCAGCTTCCACCATAAAGGGTCTACATGTGCCTCATTGGACATTCATCCTCCCAGCGGTCCGGGTAGCCCAGTGGGGTTGGCGTTGGCAGGGGTCACACTGGAATGAAGAACCAGGGAGTGGAGTAAATGCATTTGTTTATTCATGTTTCTAGCACATGTAAAGTGTTCATTTGTAATGCCTCTGTTCAAAGTGATTTTATACATTCCATTCAGCTACTCCATGCCCCTGGAAGCGACTCATGCCTTACATCAGTGGTTCTCAAAGTGTGGTCCCTGGACCGCGCATCACCGTCACCCAGGAACTTACTGGAGATGCAAATCTTCAAGCTCTACCTGAGACCTGCTCAATCAGAATCCCGCACAGGCCGGGAAGCTGTGTTGTAACCAGCCCTCCGGGAGATCCTGCTAGAGTATGAGAGAGAATCCCTGGTACTCCAGGGGACCTCAACTTATGAACTTCTGTCCCCACCCAGGGGACCTCAACTTATGAACTTCTGTCCCCACCTCCCCTTTCCTCAGTTTTAAATGGTACGAATTTTAAGATACTATGTCAAGTTACTAACAACCTTCCAGAATGGGGAGAAGGGTATCTTGATTGTACTGTACACATCTCAAATAAAAAAAACCATGAAAATATGAAATCCATGCATCTGGGAAACAGGAAAACACAGACATTTGGCATACCCTATACCTGACTCTAACAACCCTAAGGCTTTTGAAACAGCGATTCCCTCTTAGTCTGTTTGTCGCGGGATGATGGTATTTCTTCCCGTGTCCTCTCTGAACTGATCTTGAGCACAAAAGAACAGAGCAGAGGGACTTGTTCTTACAGTGGAGGGGCACAGAATTCAAGCGACTTCGGCTGTGTGCTCAGCACAGTAAGGAGGGGCCTTTGGAAAGGTGAAGGCACGAGAGCTTGCCACGCCACCCTGCAAGCACACCCGATCACCCTGCCTCTCGGGATCTGAGCATCCCAGTCTGTCTACACAATGGCTTTACGTGCAAACATGATGCTTCTCCTGGTGCTCAAGTTCAACTGAGTCTCCGGTTATCCATCCAAACTCTGAAAATAGCACTGGCTCCTTGGAGGCATTGAGAGCAGTTGTGTTAGTCACCAGCGTGGCCCCTTCTAATGGGATTTTTAAGGATGAACTCAACTGATGTTGCAGGTTGGATTCCATGGACGTAGACACTGAGATGGAAACTAGCAGGATGTTTATTAGGGAGTGGGATGGATCTACATCTGTAAGAGAGAAGGGAAGGAAGGGGATTGGGCAGAGAAAAATCCCCCAAAAGGACCTAGCTGACCCCATGGGGAGTTCTGGTGCTGGGCTGACTTTTGGGTAGATTCCCACTTGGGACAAGGAAGCCAGGCCTTTAGATCTCAGCGTTGATCAAGTACTGAGCAGGAGAAGACTCTGGACAGGGGCGTGGCCTTGGCCAGGCAGTGTTCCTCAGCAGCCGGGGATACACCCTCTGATGCACCCCAGTGTCCAGCACAGGGAAGTGGCCTCACCCATGGACTTTGAGACTTACCCTCACAGAAGAGGGACACCCCCCAACACCCCATATCTTGATCTCCACTTATGATTTTGGACAGGCTATTGGAAAATCATCTGATTTTCCATTCTTATTGAAAAAAGCATCAGCTAAAAAGTAATACTTAACTTTCTCAAGTTTTGTTTTAAATTTTTTTTAAAGCACAAACTAATTGTGCTTTTGTGCCTTTGGTTGTTGTCGTTAGTTTTATTTTTTTGGGGACGCTAATTTTCTTCTCCAATAGTCAAGTGCAGGAGAATTTCTCATTCCCTCTCCCACTCTGTCCACAGAGCAGTGCTTCAGACAGAACACACATCTCATGGATAATTTCTTGCCACATCCAGCTTTAGCAATTCACCTGGATTGGGCTTGAAAGGTTCTTGTCAACCATTTACGACCCTTATGATAAACCTAAAAACATTAACCCATTCCTCATAACAATGTTACCCTGGAAACAGCCCAGGTGTCTGTCAACAGGTGAAAGGATAAACTCTGGTCCCTCCATACGATGGAATATTATGCAGCAGTGAAAAGGAGAATTAACTTTTGATATATGCAGCAAAGTGGATGAATCTCAAAAACATGTTAAGTGAAAGAAACCAAACTCAAAAGACTCCATGTTGTATATTCCATTTGTATCAAGTTCTAAAACAGAAAAAAAACAAGTAATTAATGATGGAAAATTAGAGTGGCAGCCTAAGGAAGGAGAAGGAGCACAGCAAGATAGACTGGGAAGGGTAGAGGAGAACTTCCTGGAGCGATAGAAATGTTTTACCTTGACTGGGATTTGGGCTGCACAGGTGTCGACATTTGTCTAAACTCAGCAAATGGTAAATGTAAGGTCAGTGCATTTCACTGTATGTAACTTGTACCTTAAAAAAAAAAAAGCTGCTAACAAATATTGAACTCTAATTAGTAATAAAGTGCATGCTTTAGGGTTGATATGCATGGATGTGCCCAACTTACTTTGAAATGTATCAAAAAGAGTGAGGAATTGGTAGAGGGAGTATGTGAGAAAATAAGGATGAGAACAAGTTAAGGATTATAGAATTGGGTGGTGGGTATATGCGTGTGCCCTGAATAGTTAATTCAATTTTTCTTTGTGTCTGAAATTTTTCATAATATCGTGCTTGGAAAAACATCATTAAAAACAAGTTTACCCTCTTCCAGTCCTGAATTTCCCTCCCCTGCTGGTGATCCCAACACCCGAGCCATGATGGCCAAAAGGCTCCTCTTCTCCGCAAGGCTCTTCGAAGACTCTTACATGAGCCAGGGGAGAATTTCATGACCTCCTTGGAATTACATAATAAAATGGCACTGTTTGGTTTGTACAGAATCCAGTTTTGCATCAATTTGAAATGTGCTGGGTTAACTCCCTCAACCTCAGTCACTGCAAGACTCAGTACAAATAGTGAGATTCTTCCATAACCTCTGGACACGTTGAGTGCTCATCTTCCTGCCTGCAGTGATGACAATGCTCACAGACTATGCTCCATGGCCTGAGTTAAAACAACCCTCATTGTTCTGAATGGACAGTCAAGAAACTGATTTATTCCAAAGACTAGGCTTCACTGAATGACTCTAACGTTATCACTGCTGAGCCCCATTGGTACATTACTGGACATCTGCCTCCCCTAGTTCTATACGGTGGTGTGAACACGTGCTACAGGGCAGCCACCATGGGCCAGGGAGCAGGGCCCAGGAGCCAAGGGAAGGGAGGGACAGAGGAACCTGGGTCCAGTGTCACAGAGGTGGCGCTGGGTGGTTGGTTACCAGATGCTGTGGTAGCACCTTCTGAAGGACATCAGAACGGCAAGTGATTTTAGAGTAAGGACAGAGCTAGGAATGCCTTAAACACAGACTTATGTAAGTAAGAAGGGGTGGAGAGATACAATAGAGACCTCAGTATCTTTGGAAAGCTCAATAGGGAAGAATGAAAGAGATACTGATAGCAAAAATATTTATTAGACTATATTATTTAATATAATATTGCTAATACATCCCCCCTTATCCTTGGGGCTTAGGTTACAAGACCCCCAGTGGATACCTGAAATGGCAGATAATATCGAACCCTATATGTATTATGTTTTTTCCTATGCATACATACCTATGATAAAGTTTTATATATAAATTAGGCACAGTGAGAGATTAACAGCAATAATAATAGAACAATTGTAACAATATACTCTAATAAAAGGTGAATGTGGTCTGTCTGTCTTTTAAAATATCTTCATATTTTCCAACCAAGGTTGACCTCAAGTAACTGACACTGCAGAAAGGAAAACCAAGGATAAAGGTATTTATGTATTTATGAAGCTACTGTATTTATGAAGCTCTTAGGGGTGCCAAGCACTAGTTTACAAACTGTGCATTAATTCTTAATGGCTCACAAAAACTCATGAAATAGGTGTGATGATCATTAGACAGACAGGGAAACTGAGGCTCACAGAGATGGAAACAGTGTCACGGAGCCACCATGTGAGCTGAGAGGGGTCTGACTCAGGTGTGTCCTCCCAGCCACTGCACCCTCTGTCTTCGTGCACATCTCTGAGCCTCGGCGCCCCCATCTGGACAGCGATGCAGTGATGGCTGCCAAAGAGGGGTGCTGGGAAGATTCAATGAAATGAGGCCATGGTTGAAAACGTGCTTCGAAAAATGAAAATTTCTGTTGTCATAATTTTCCCCATCTGTCCCAGGGAGAGAGGTTGCTCTTTCACCAGCTGATAAGAGCGTCCTAGGCATGAGCCGGTGGAAGTGCCTCTCTACCAAAGGACACACTACATGGAGTGGGGCACAGCCGCAGACACTGGCTGGCGTGAGTAATGATTTTACGGGCAGATGGCGCTGGGAATGAATTGCTGGGAGGGTGTACCAGAAACACCTGCCTGCAAACAGAACCCCCCGCCCTGCCTGCTCCAAGCTGGTCCTCTTGACGTACATGTCCCCTCAGCTGCAGAAAGCTCCAATGATGATGCTTCACGACCTTGTTCATCTTCAGAGCGAGGTCACGGGTGCCGTGCTCGGGTAATCTCATGGGCCCCCAACCTCTTGTTTGCAGCAGCTGCCTTTCCCACGTGGCCTCTTTGTCCTGGTTTAGAACACGGGTGGTGTGAGTAGGGCTGAGGGACGACACGGGCTGCTTGGGGCACACCTGCTTCAGGGCCTGTTTACAGACTTCCTCGTCCCCCACCCCTACCAAGGACTAGGAGTCCTCCGTGTGCTCGGCAGATGTTTCGCCTATGCTGTTTTCACAGGCAAAGCCTTTTTCTTTCCTTTTTTTTTTTTTAAGTAAAAAATATATCGGGAACCCCTGACAGCTGCCTGGTGAGCTCCTTGCTTCTAAGAACACATTTATTTCCTCTGCAAACAACAGCTTGCTTCTAGAGCTGCCCTCAGACCTGGTACCCTCCCTCCGTGCCCTGTGTCTTGGTCCCTCCCCATAATGCCAGAGGGAACAAAGCTAAAGATGAGTTTCTGATGGCCACCAAGTTCCGCAGCCTCCTGTGGTGCAGCAGTGACCTTCAGGAGTCCCTGGCTAACTCAGCTTCGAGGGCCTCTGCTTCTCCCCCCACGTAGTGATCCTGGCGCCTGAGAGGGTCATCCTTGCCGATAACAGCGACAGAGAGACTCCAGGAAGCTTGAGCCATCCTCTGCAGCATGGGCCATCTCACCTTAACATATTGCCCTATCCCTATAGCTGCCTTCTCTACCCACAAAACCTGCCTGTCTCTCACGGTCTGGTGGGAAAGTGTTGCTTCTTCTGCCACCCATGAGATGGCTGCTGTCCGCCTCCTGCGCATGGAGCTGTCTCCTCTCCCTCTCTGTGCTCCTTGCTGCTGTCTCCATCACTGCCCATCACACTCGGGCCTGGGACCCCATGCTTCCTGCTTGGGGTCCATCAGCTCAGGAGCATGGGACCCAGGCACCCCCAGCCTTGGCCACAGGCTTAGATGTGAGGGCTGACTCCTGACGCTTAGCCCAGCCCAAAGCCAGCTCTCTCTCCCCTGCATGGATGTGTCACTGGCCATTTGCAATATAAATGGGGTGACTATCTAATTGCTTCAAGATGCACCAGACAGAGCCTGTCTGGCAATTGCTGTCTGCTTTTACCTGGTCCAGCGCTGGACTTTGAATCAGGACATGTAGGTTTGAGTTCCAGTTTGCCAGTGGCCAACTGTGTGTCTTGGGAAAGTCGCTGACCTTTTCTCTTTAACTATTTCAAAAATAATGGGCATAATTTTCACAGTCACCACCAAGGCTGTCTATATATTGTAGTCAGTCTTCACAAGTTGGGAAATTGGTATCTATGGTTCAGGCGTGGAAACCAAGGGCACAAAGTGGGGAGTAGAGAATGGGACATTCAGGGACCTGCCATTCCAAGGGGAACCCTTTGTGGCCACAGCCCCACCAGGGCTCAGAAGTGTCTCACCATGGAAACCACCTGTGGTCAGCACAGATACCTGGCTCCAAGCTGTCACCCTCAGCAGCCCTCAACACTCCACCCATCAAAGGTGACCTGAGGCACACGCCCAGGGCCTTGGCCCGATGCTGCTCTCTCAGCCCCATATTTCTCCAGTTTCCACCCTGCTTTGCTGCATGCCCAGCCTGTGCTCTGTCCCTTGTCCTCACCTCTTCCCTTGGCTCCTCCCAGCAATAGCCCTGGCTTCCATTCCAGCTCTGCTGTTCAGCGTCAGCAGTTCTCCTGGTCCAACACCTCCATGGTGGTTTGCACTGGGCCAGCTTGGTTTACCTGAGAATTGCATTTTCCAGAATCCTCACCCTGTATGATTCTGGGTTAGACTTGGCCAAAAGAGGAATGACTCAAGGTTTGGGCTGCGAAAGCAAAGCAGTGTCCACTGCCCTCTGAATGGTGTCAAGGGGGTTGGACACAAGGACAGACATGCAGAAGTGCCTGGTGCAGTTCAACGCCACCTCGTTCTCTGCTCTGTGCCCGGCTCATCCTCTGCAGTCTCAGCCCAGCTGACCAGGAAGCAGACATGTGCTGTGGATATCCAGAGTGGTATCTGTGCAGAGGAAACGCTTCCCACAGTCTTTCTCCAAACCCTGCCAGGGGCCTTCTTCCACGGCAGGTTGTACTTGTCATCTCAGATTGACTGGCTGGTGATACTTCTCTGATCTCCCAACTCACCTTCCAAATCTCCTCTCCCTCAGCCACTGTCCCAGTGCGAAAGGTCCAATCCCACTCCTTGAGCATTCACGGTGGCCCTGCCCAATGCAACATCCCCTCCCTAGGGCTTCTCAGGACCATGAAGCAGGAAAGCAGTAAACAACACCATGGCGGACCACAGGGACAAGAGAGAATTTCATTCTGTGGTGTTGTCTTTAGAACACAAAGCTTTATTTTCAGTTTTTTGTCACTCAGTTTTTTAAAATGCAGGAATCCTTTCACAAGGCCAGTAGAAACATTCCTTAGCACTTTATTTTCTGACAACTTCAGGGTGATCCACCATGGCAAAACAGAACTGGTGACTGAAGCTTAAAACAGTAACTCCCAGCAGGGGTTAAGGATTTCTGACAAGGGGCTGGGGGGATCTTCATAAATGTCCAGTGACGCTGCAAAATTCCAAAACAATAATGATCATAAATTCACACTAGACATAAGGGGCTGGGAAGGGAAATGGCCAATGGGAAGTGAAGAAACAGGAGTCGCAAAATCAAATAATCAAGAGGTAGGGACCTGGGTAGGTGAGAAGAAAAGTAGGTCTCGTCTCTCTATGTGGCCCTGGAAGCAACGCACAGGGCTGGGCAGCCAGCATGCCCAAGCTGTTGTGGCTGTAAAGATAGCACATCAGGTGACAGATGGGCTCCAACGCTCCTCGGTGACAGTGACGTTACCGGTGTGCCCGGGAAGGACAGGCACAGAGGGGCCTTGAGGAGCAGTGATCAGCAAACAGGAAGGAATTAAAATGTCTCCTACAGCAGTGAAGATAAGCCCTTTATAGGGGCAGGCTGAGCAAGATTTAAAAAAAAAAAAAAGTTTGTCCCAGAAGAACAAAGAAGTCATTCTTTTCCTCTGTGGTGGGTTGGGCAGGGGGTGGGGGAGAGTGAGGAAACTTCCCCGCTCTGTTCAGGAGACCAAGGCAGCCTTTGGAATTCCCGCTTAATCTAGCAACCAACGCTCTTCCTGTACCTACTTGGTGTCACAGCTGGGGAGACAGGCACACCTGGATCCGGGCCTCGCGGGCCTCGTGTGGCTTGCGGGATGGACGCAGAGCCCACATCCCAGCACAGTGGGAGCGATGTTGACAGCAGGGAGGCCCCGGCTTTGCTGGGCATGAGGTGGAAACAAGGCTCAGAGCAGAGAAGAGGCCCCGGAAGCGTGGAAGGGGGTCCCGGGCTGAGGGGGCGACACCCACAGAAGCATAGGACTTGAAGAAGGATCATGGCACGTTGAGGACACAGAAGAGTTTGGCTTGCCTTGCCCTCCAGGAGCTCCCAGGGAGCTGGGAGGGACTCAGGTGGCCAGAGCCACATGGGGCGGGGCTTACAGGTTGTGCTAGGGAGGTGAGGCTTGATCCCAAGGGCACTGGGCTCCGTTTCAGAATTGTCCCCGCAGTTTACATGGTCAGGTTTGGTTTATAGGCCACTTTGCACTGAAGCGGTACCACAATCATTTCATCCCAAAGTTTTAAGGCGCTCAACTGTACCGGAAACAACTCAGGGCTCAAAGTGCCATTCCTCTGTGCAACTGGCTTGGGAACAGAGGGCCAGTCACACACATTTATCCAGTGTCTCTTTGCGGGATGCTGTAGGACCAGGAGCCCACGCTGGGGGTGGGAAGGTTCCAGATTCAAAACAACATAGGCATGTTGGCATGGGTCAGAGTTCTAGTGTGAACTAGAGATGGTCCCAGAATTCCACTTTGGTGAAAAGGTAGGAAATTTCAGGTGTCGATGCCTGTAAAACCCCACTGCAGAATCTGCCAGGCTCAGGCCTTGGACCTGCCCTGCCACGGAGCCACATGTCAAGTGCTCAAGGGCCACATGTGGCTAGTGGTTGTCATACTGCACAGGCTGGTGTGGAACATTTCCATCACACAGAAAGCTCTGCTGGACAGCACTGCTCCCGACATTGACGTTGGTAGCATTACAAGCAACAGTAAACAAGTGTTCGAAACCACCTCTCCATACCCCACATGGCCTGTCATTTTTCAATAAGCAGAAATTCAGGAACAGGGAATCCTGGAAAATGTTCTGCTATCTGGGGAACCTCTTTTAATGGGCGAGTTTCATTCTCAGGTGCCAGTAGGCTCCTTTTCTTACCTGGTTCGCATACAAGTGTTAATGGTTTATGTGTGCCTGGGTGTGTGCCTGCACACGATAAAGTAGCATTCTGTATTATGCTGCCTCCTGAGCAGAACTCAATGGTCTCCATTAAAAGAGCTAAAAATTATCATATTCTCCAGGGAGGAGACTTCCTCTAAGCCCTCTGGAGATAACGCTGTCCTGGACAGGGTAGCAGATAATATGGAATGTGCTGATTCCTCTAAGGTCTCCCAGGCATTGTCTTTTCTGAACACAGTAGAGTGGCAGCTTGTGAATTCTAAAGCAAGTTTGCAGGACATGAAAGTGGTTAAAAGTAACCCCTGAGAAATCTCTGCAAGGAGGATGCTATGTTGTGTCTCAGTGTGTGCAACCCTTCCCTTTTCTCTTCCAGCATCTGAAAAATGGCAGTTTCTTCCTAGAAGCAGCTGGTGCAGTATTTGGCTGGAGTTCCAGTATTCATTTGGCCAAAAAACAACTATCTTGACAGTTGGTGCAACAACATGTTCACCCTAAGAGAAACAGGTGGAGATCGGAATTAAACACACAGTGGAGCTGGCAGGTGGCACCTTCCCCCGGTAGAGTGGAGGCCCAGCACGGGCCAGGCAGGACCACGCTCTCTCTCTTAACTTATGGAGTAGGATTCGTGGAAGTGGCGTGGTGCCGCAGGGTTCCAGTGCCAGCCACCGTGCATAAACACAATGACCCCCATGCCACACATGCCTGTGACACACACTTACACATGCACAGCCCCTGCCTTCCTGAGCCAAACTCCCCCCGACTGGCCATTGCTGTCCCACCATTGGGCAGAATTCCCAGAGTTGAGATTGCTGGGCGTCCAAGTGGGCAATATCTGAACTGCAGAGGTGGAGTCTGCCCAGTGACTCCTTCCTGCGCCTTGCTCGCCCCTTGCCAGGTGGAAAGTATCACTCTCTGACAAAGCCAGCATCGCCACTCACCATCTCAAAATGGCATGGTGCCCTTTGTTCCAGGCAACTGAAGACAAAAGTGCCACCAAGTAGACATTGACGGGGAGCACAGCAAGTATCAACAGCACTGAGCCAAGCGTTCTGGGGGCCAGGCACACTGTTCCGGCATCCCTGGGTGAGAATGCCCAACAATGCTATTTGATTAAAAGTTTCCTTTCCTGATAGCATGAGGAAAAGTGAGAGTTCAGGATTAGAGGATGGTGAATGGAATTATTTATGCACTGATTTGTTGTGGACTGGAGGACTCATCAGGAATGGATCCACACAGCTACATTAAATGACCTTGAAGAACACAAGGTTAAAAATAAAGCAGTTTGTTCATCTTAATGCTTCATACTTAGTGTGAAGATAAAATACAAAAGTTAAACAAAATATTTTAATATTTCCATCCAGATATTTACTGTCTATACCAGCTATTGAGAACAGCTTGGGGTGGGGGGTGATAATTTTCTGTTTATCTTACTTTCCTAGCACGTGTTTTAGGGGCTAGAAAACATTTGCCTACAATATTTTTATATTATAGAAATTACTCAAAAACTAGAATTACAAATGGCATGCACAGTCCACTAAGTTAGGACACTCTACTGACTCCACCAGGTGGTTCTTTTGGTGCCAGCCTCAGGATACAACTGCCCTTCCCTGGTCACCGAGGAAGATATCAAGACTGCAGAGAGATTGTTTTTTAAAAGGTATCACTTGCAGGTGCTCAGCTCTGTGAATCAAAATTTTATCCAAACTGCAACCAATAAAATTATTTTTAAAAAATTATATACTGAAGTTGACATGATTTGAAAATGTCTAAGACCCCCAACTTTACATTTTATATAATAAAAACTATGTTGACCAGGCACTGTGGCTCATGCCTGTAATCCTAGCACTTTGGGAGTCCAAGGTGGAAGGATCACTTAAGGCCAGGAGTTTCAGACTAGCCTGAGCAACATAGCAAAAGCTTATCTCTATAAAAAATTTAAAACTTAGCTGGGCATGGTGGTGCACATCTGTAGTCCCAGCTACTCAGGAGGCTTAGGCAGGAGGATCGCTTGAGTCCAGGAATTTGAGGTGCAGTGAGCTGTGATGACGCCACCACTGCAGTCCAGGCCTGGGCAACAGCGTGAGACCCTGTCTCAAAAAAAAAAAAAGTATGTTTAGATGTTAATCATGAAATTATAAAATCACAGTATCATTCTCTTTTTGATAGGTCAATGTTACAGTATTATAAATTTAAGCTAAGAACTGGTATACTAGCTAGTTATTAAACTAATAAAATATCTCTTTTTCGGGCTTTATAGATTGTGGTCTGCGCATAAGAATTTATTTGAAAATAGGACCAGTTAGCTTTTAAAAAAAGCTTTAGAACCATAAGAAGAGTCCATCTCCCCATTTTACAGAGGGGAAAAATGAGGTCCAAAGAGAGGAATCCATAAATCCCAGACCCAGGTGTCAGCAGAGCAATGACAGGTGTCGAACATTATCTCTTTGATTTCTATTTAATCTCCTGCTCCTCTCTCCTGAAAAAGCTCAGAAACAAGTTGAGATTTTTTAAATCACTTCTCAAAAGAATACGGAGAAGCTCTGTGGTATGGCTGACCACAAAAAATACATATATATAAAAACTTAAAAATTAAATGAGATACCAACTCTTCAAATGACATGTGAACATGCTGGCCTAGGCCCAGTCCCCTGGCCTGACACCAGGTGTCCATGGCACACGTGAGCCACCCTGGGGACAGCCAACCCGAGGGCTCAGAGTAAACAAGTGGGCAGCTCTCATCAATGCAAGAGCCCTGGGCTGGCAGGCAGGGGTCAACGTCCACACCCCAGTTGCGTCACCAACTCACGGGCCACCTAAGGCCACCAACATGCATTTTGAACTGGATCTACAAAAAAATAGTAGAACGAACAGTGAGGGAAAAGACCATTTTCTTTCTGAACAGGAAAGAGGGGTGCCTAACAGAGGGAAAAAGAGGAAGAATTAAAATAGCAGTAGGGGCTATGAGAGCTGTGTTTATAAAGAGTTCTTTGGTATCCTTGTAGAAACCTAGCACCTACTGGCTACTGCCGCTGTGTGCTTTCTCTGGGACCCTAGCACAGCATGGGGCCCCGGCTCAGGCCGGCTGAATCAGGACACCTGGGGGGCTTGGCTCTGTGATGAGGGTCCTGTGCACCCCCTGCCCTGGGAGTGGCAGGACGCTAAAGCCACCTGAGGACGAGAAGGTACCTTTTAGACCTATATTGCTGAATTTGTACAACCACCGGGTAAGGAAAACAGAACAGAAACTGCTGCCTGCTTTGCAATTCAGAGAAGTCATCTCCCTTACCTAAGGTCGAGTAGATAGTGGACAATCAGACAAGCTCCGGCTCACCCCCTCCTGTCGGAGTCCTTTTCCCTACAACCACCATTTCGGAAAAGGAAGCTCCCTTTGACAAGGAACTATGGGCTTATCAGCTGGTTAATTTATCTGTGGGCTAGAGAACTCGGGGAATTCTTATCAAACAAGCAAAGCTGCAGGCACTCAGCAGAATAACTCCACATCCCAGGGCCTGGGTTTGCTCTGCTCTCCTCGATGTCTCTGTGACTGGCCAGGTGGGCTCTGGGCACCTCTGGCACCTGCCTCCTTGGCTTTTGCTCTGCTCCTGTTTCTATGTTTCATTAAGGAGGAGGTGGTGTGACAGAGCTTTGCAGGGCATTAATAAAGATAAGAGAGGCCATAGCTACCAGGGTTTTCAAAATCCCTCCCCTGGTTTCCCTGGCTGCAGGGCTGCGTGCACAGACACACAGAACCACCGATGCAGGAACTATTACTGCCATCCTATTATTGTCATTGTAATGCCTATTCAACTCTCCCTTTGTAAGTTCCTAGAGGGCAGGGACCGTGTCTTGGGCCGCTTTTCATGAATTCATGCCTTCCTGCTTCCATTCACTCATCCTATAAACATTTATTGAGTGCAGCGCTCACTGTGCCTGCCTCAGCACCGACAACACAGAATACACATGGCAGCCTGTGTCCCCAGCAGCACAACCTGGCCCTGGCTGCCAGCTCTCATCTGTCCTTTCAGGAATGGGGCCCCCAAGCAGGGAACAGGCTGCATCAGCTGCGGCAGTCAGAAGGCCACAAGGCAACAGGTGGCATCATCTTCTTGCATCATCTTCGTTCCCTCCAAACTCCTACCAGGTGCCCATATTCTTTATAACAAAAACAACAATGACATAAATACTACTTTTTAAACCTACTATGTTAAACCTAAAATTCTACTTTTCTCAAACTTGGCTTCCCATTTTAATCACCCAAGGAACGTTAAAATACCGATGCCTGAGTTCCACATACAGTGGCTCTGACTTAATTGGCCTGGGCTTCAGGGTTTTTGCAAGCTCACCAAGGAGCTCTAACCTGTGGCCAAAGTTGACAACCACCATTTGAACCCAAAACGGGGCACAGAAAGCTCTAGGTTAAAGAGCAAGAGAATTGTTCTAAGATTTGTATCTTTGTGGACCCGCCTGTGTATTTTGGACCCCAAGACTCTGCATCTCCCTGGCCTGAGCCTGCACTTAGACCTGATTCCTGAATCTGAGATCCCACTTGGCTGCCTGCTTCTGGCCTGGGGTTGCCTCGCTGTACCTGTGCGCTCAGAACACACTGCGTGCTCTGGCCCTGTGTAGACGAAAGGTGCTCTTTCTTCCAGCTTCGCAGAGCCTGGCCGTCTCCACTCTCTGGGCTCCAGGACCTCACTCTGCCACTGCCAGGAATGAAGCCCTCTTTTATGTCCCTCATTGAGGGGTACACACCACTCCTCCCTCCCGGCCTGCTCTGCCTGGAGCAAAGACCCTCTTTAGAAAGGGGGGGGGGCATTGAGGGAGCCATCAGCCCTTGCAGCCATATGGTGGCTCTTAGGAGATGTCAGGAGCGCCTGTGGAGGGACCCACAAATCACTCTCAACAAACACAAGAGCGTGCACACCCTGGTCCTTGAAGTTCATTCCAAAGGACATGTGGACAAAAATGACCTGTGGAAAATGTAAATGAAAACCACAATGAGATATCTCTTCACACCCACAAGATGGCCATGGTTGGTAAGTTTGTTTGTTTATTAAGGTGAGGATGTGGAGAAATTGGGACCCTTGTACATTGCTGGTAGTAATGTAAAATGGTGTAGCTTTTGTGGGGAACAGTTTGGCGATTCCTCAAAAAATTTAACAAAAATTACATATGAGCCAATAACTCCACTCCTGGATATATACACAAAAGAACTGAAAACAGGGACTCAAACACATGCATGTACACACTTGTTTACAATAGCGTTATTCACAAAAGCCGAAGTGTAGAAACAACTCAAATATCAGATAAAATGATACATTCATAAATACTACACACATGCACATACATGCTGTATTAATGAATCATGCATTTAATGTTAGATTACCTTACAAAACAGATAACTAAAGTCAAAATTGAAATTAAAGAATGAGATTAAAAATGTGAAGGAATTTCTCTTTTCTAGAGTCCCCAGAGGTGACCACCAATCTGCTAGAACACTCCCACAATGGTTTCTCTTTGCCTGGAAATTGGAAGAGTTAAAATCTGAGGATGTTCCCCCATCCTCATCTTGGCTTTAATTCCTGGCTTCAAAGAAAATTTAAATTTAAGGACGACATTTGTTATGCTGCTGTTTTCACATTGACTGCTTTGTTTTCCAAATTTCCTCTGGAAAGAAATCATGGGTATATGCAATTTCTTCAAAGAGGTCTGTCTGCTCTAAAGACAGAATTGTGTTTAGGACACGCCCAGATAGTGATCAGACACAGAGGACCATCACACTGAGCTCTGGTAGGAGGACAAGGAATAGATGGATACATTGTACCTGCCTCTAAACACACAGCCCATTTCCCCTTTATACTCACCATGTCTTGGAGTCTCCTACACATCTAACTCAGTGCTCCTGTGGTCAAAACTAGCCCCTTGGGTAGATAAAGAAATGTGTGTCCTGAAAGTCCCAGAGAGTCCAAGATAAGGCAGCGAGGTGGTGACTCAGGGGGTGACTGTGGCAGCAGCCTCCGGTCGCCTGTCTGCCGGGCAGGGATTTAAGGGTGTGTTTCAAGGACAGCTTCGAAGGCTGAGCAGATTCCTGTGGTTACCGCTGCGAAGGTGTGTCTGAGATAGCCGGAACTACGTTAACATGGTGACATTTAGAAAAAGAAAATGGGACATTTTACTCCTGAGTGTGAAGGGGAGTAGTTGAGAGTCAGGAAAGGCAGAGCAGGAGAGAAAGAGAAATAAATTCTTAAAAGAGAATTTTGTTTTATTTGCTTAAAAAAACAAAACAAAACTTTTTTTAAATAAAATGAAATCTGTGTATTGGTTTGGCTATCCTCTCAAACCTCTATTCTAAAATAAAGTGGACAATTTTACAAAGAAATATGTATGTTGGACCATTTGAAAATGCTAATATTTGACTATTTTAAACCTATGAAAACTTTAAGTCCAAATGGTTCCACCTAACACTTATGTAATCATCAGTAAACTCCTGATAGTGGAATATTTAGGCAAAAAATATTTCACTGAGGTATAAAAAGAATATCTGAGAAAAAAAGAGCAAGAGAGAGAGAGATTTCCAGTTTAAGGACAACTAACCAAGAAAAAAATGAAATCAGCAACAGCTATATCCGAATGAATATTGAAATTCCTCTTAAAAGAAGATAAAATGAGGGAAAAATTACTAAGCCAGTTAGGCTTTTACACACATGGTGCTATGGAAAGTAATGGATGGACAGACACACAGCCATGGCCCCCTTTCAAAAATTTCTGGGGGCCACAAGCCACTTTGTAGGAGGACAACCCGCAACCAAGAGAGTTATGAAATTAACAAGGCAGGACGAGGAGATTTCCCTGCTGGGGAGATAGCAGACACGCTGGATGGGCCCAGGGTTCACACAAAGGCTCCTGTTTAGTGGGAACAGGTACAAGACAGATGGTTTGTTAAACATTGCCAGCATACTTGCGCAGTGCCGTTCGTCGGTCAGACCCTGGATAATGGTCACCCGGGCATTGTGTAGCAGTGCGTTGGCTAATTTCAGCCCGGCTAAAGCTATTGCTTATCTTTGTTGGTATTGCAAAGATTAAGGCAGTTTCTCTACTTTGAATGCACCACAGCTGCCCCGGAAAGCATTCCTGAAGTTTTGTCTGAATTCCCGCCGCTCAGAGGGACCAGGCAGGAGTTGGCACATGCAAAGACTTGTTTTGCTCGTGGCTGAAGCTGCTTCTTCTCAACAGATCTGGACCACTTGTTACTCTTACTTCTGGGCAAAGCACTCTGTCTAGAGTTGCAGTGGCTTCTCAGCAACTCCTTCCCTGTGTGGTTGAAAATGCATCTGCTGGGGATTTATATGTCCTAGATTTATACTTCCTATTAGGATTGATTCATCTGCTACTTTTGCGGAAAAGGGTAAACACCATTGTAAATTCCATCCGGTGAACCACGGGGAGGCGGTGGTTCCAATTAAACGTGTTTGCTTTCGGAAGGGGGCCCTTGGCTTCTTATCTTTATGTACAGAAGAAAATAGAACTCGACCCGGCCTCTGCAGCCAATGGAGACACACCTGGCCCAGTCAGCTGTTAGGCCACGTCTCTGCTGCCTGGGCTCCAACCTGCTCCTCTGAGTTATTGCAGACAAAGAAAGAGTGCGTGGTGGGTGAGACAGAGGGACTCATCACGGGTGAGGCAGAAGGGACAGGCCCTGTGGTCCTGTCTGCAGGCCCAAAGCACAGTGGGGGGATGGCCATTATCTGGGTTTATTAGGAAAATGTGATGCCTTGATCAATTATGTATTTCCAACAGTTCAGATGTCTTTATCTTCTTTTATGGGTGGCGCATGTACCTCACCTCACTGAACAAGTGCTGTATTTACTTTAGGTAGCCTCTGCTGCCTAAATTAGATAATTTCCAGCTATAAACTTAAGAAATTGCACCCAGCAGATAAGCCCTAAAATTAGCCTTGTTGGCTACATCTACAGAAGCAAAGAAGAAACCCAGTTGATCTCTCTCTCTCTCTCTCTCTCTCACACACACACACCCCTTTGGAACTAGGAAAATGATCCACCTTGCTGGCTCTGGGCCTCAGTGTCTCCACTTAGCATGGGGAGTTTGTCCTGTAGAGTCAAATCAGGAGCCTTTAGTGAGCAGGTAAGTGCTGAGAATGTATCCTGAGGAAAAGAAAGCCATTTCCTTTCTAAAGGGCTGTCCGTTTAGAAATTAGAAAATGAGAGAAAGCAGTGGGAAGTGAAGTAATAAACTTTTTTTTACCATATTTTTGAAATGCAATAAAGGAGAAAGCATAGGCTGAGAAGTTCACCTGCAAAGTGCTTATATCATTTAAAGAAACGATACATCTCCTCCAGTGCAAGGCTTTGAAGTAGTACTCCCACTCAGGCACAGCTAGCTCACACAAGGCCCTTTCTGTTTCATTTTATTTTGTTACTTTCCCCTTGGTCTCCGGGAACTCTGGCTCCCAAACCACTCACACAAGCACCTCCCCGAGCGGGTTTCACGTGCAGGTGGGTTTTGGGATGTGTCTGCAGGCATCTGTCTGGCAGTGGGAGTGCTTCTTTGACTCCATGTCAACTCCTTTCTTTTCGTTCCTCTAATCCAGGATTGCTATTTTTCCTTGTGACACTGTCCATTTCATCTCATTTTTAAATGTGTTGGTGTATAGAATTTCATAGCCACCTTTGTCGTCTCACTTCGCAAAGAGTCATATTTTATTGAGGATTTTAGGCTATTTCATTAATTTTTCTTCTTACCTATTTTACATCTTTCCTTCTCCTTGTTTTGGTTTTATTCCACTATCCTTTTTCTTTTCTTTTTTCCTAATAGGTTTGGTTATGCATTTAGGTTTTTGGTTTTTAATATGTCTTGTTTGCTATTAATATATTCAAAATTATGCAAAAGTTTAAGTGCTACTTGAGTTATAGGTCATAAAGTTTAACGCTTGACACTTATCTTTGTTCAGTTCTAAGTATTTTATAATTTTTTTAAAAATTTCCCATTAACCACAATGATTATATAGTACATACCATTATTTTTTATGGGCCTAGGAGATGTTCAAAGATTTTCTGTTGTTATTACTGATTTCTTACTTTATTTCATTATGATCAGAAAGCATAGTTTGTATATATTGATTATTTGGCTTTTATTAAAGTTTCCTTTCTTCCTTAAGAACTTAAAATATGTTGTAAGTTATATGTATACTTGTTAGAGCAGTGCATCAAATGAAAATATAATGCTAGTCATATTTTTTTAATATTTTCTAGTGACCATATTAAAAAAGTAAAAATGCACAGATAAAACTAATTTGGATAATATATTTTATTTAGTACAATATATCCAAAATTGCATAACTTCAACATATCATCAATGTAAAAATGTTAATGAGTTATTTTACATTCTTTTTTCTGTATTAAGTATTAAAAACCTGGGGTGAACTTTACTCTTACAACACATTTCAACATAAATATTAATACTAAACTCACTTCAGATACATTTGATCTGTATTTAGATTTCAATTTAGAATTGAAAGAGTAGATTCACATAGCCAAGTTGCTCCAAACATACTTAAAATTTTTCAGTACCTGAATCAAGTATTGGGGTTTTTAATTTAAATTTATTAAAATTAAATAAAAGTTTAAAATTCGCTTGCATTATCCACATTTCAAGTGCTCAAGAGCTACACGTGGCTATCAGCTACAGTACTGGACAACACACACAGCATTAAATCACGTTTATATTATTTCTCAAATATTCCAAATTGTTGCTAATTATTGGCTCCTTGATCAGACAGTGATTACTTTAAAGACACATTAACATCCCTGTTACGATTGTCACATCTATGAGACTTCGCATTCTGAAGTTGTGTATGTTTTCACCTCCTGTTTCTTTATTTCTTTCTCTTTCTGGGACTCCTGCCCAACAGTTCTATTCTCCATGTTCTTAACTCTTCTATTTCCCCTCTCTTTGTTTTTCCAAGATCTTCTGAGATTCTTAGCCTGCCCTTCTGCTCACTGATCTGTTCTTCCACTGTACCCACCCTGCTACTCAGTCCCTCCATTGCACTCTTAATTTCAAAAATCAAAATTTGTCTGTGGCGGTGTGTTCTCATTTGTGTTTCCTGATCTCTTTGAGAATATTTACTAAGCTTCCTTTATTTGTGCCCTGACAGACCTACCGTGCTGTGCCATCTAGCGGGATGGCTCAGTTATGGGGCTGGCCCCAAACTTTTCATTCCCTGGTGAGTCCACATGCACTTGGGAACACAAGCCACCCTGTCTGGTCAGATGTCCCTGGGAGGAGAAGCCCAGGCCCAGGCCTTCCCTGCCTCGTGGTGAGGACAAGGCTAGGGAATGACGTCAGGGTGCAGGGTTATAGTGGGCCAGACCGCCCCTCCCCCAGAGCGACCCATGCTCTGTGCTAGGTGACTGAGCCACTATAGAGAGTTCCTGGGGTGCTACTCTTTCCACAGCTGCTTCCTACAAAACCGTCCCCACCCAGCCCAGGTGGGAGCTGCAGCAGAGGGTGCTCAGGGGCCTGCCAGGGTGCTGCCTCCTGTTGTCAGCTCTGCCCCCAGCCAGTCCTGGGCCAGCACCAGGGGATCCATTCCTGCCGAGGTGATGGGGCAAGCCCCTCACCCTCACCAAGGAAGTGTGGGAAAACAAAAGCACATAACTGGAAAGACCCAGACAACCCCCCTTTTGGTATCTGGCCTTCTAGACCTGAGGTTGTCATTTCCCAGATCCATTTTGGAGAATCAGTGACATTCTACCTCCCATCTGCAGCTCACCATGTTTGACTTTAACAAAGTTATCCAACATCTGCATTTTGTTAGTTCACCATCTTGCCAGGAAAAGAAAATCTCAGAAGATGCCATTTTAAAATGCATATAAAAGCATTGGTAAAAATGCCCAACTATATATTACCATATCATTTCACTCTGCTTCCTTAGACTATGACTTTCAACAAATTCTGGAAACTAGAAGTCAGAATCAGAGAGGTCTCACTAAGTGTTTTAACCTTCTGAAACCTTGTCAGTGAAGTGGGGAAAATAAAGGTATCTCCCTCTTAGGGTTTGGGGAGAGCCAATAAAATAAAGCATGATGGGGCTTGGTACATAATAAATCCTCATTAAAAAGGGCCACAGGCTCTCTGGGCCTCAGAGTCCTTTGACCACACTGGCTTGTTGAGGGGATTAAATGCATGGGTGAAATGCCTAGCTACATACTAGCTCAATGAATGCCTCTCTGAAAAAAAATCTTAAGTGATCACTGCATCAAGTTTTTAAAGCCACTGATAGCATATGACCTCTCGCAGTTCAGCTATGTTGCTCACAATTTGGCAATGAGGTATACATATGGAAAAGTGGTATAATTGTTTGACTCAAGGCTATCAGGCAATTTTCTCTAGGTTCGATACCAGCAATCCATCATAGATGAACTATGCACACCTATGAATGGGTAGGAGGGAAGAGGCATCAGGGAATCTCTTCTCACATTGCTTCTCAACTTTAAAAATCATGGTGCCCCCAGGCAACAGAGCATCTAACCTAGACAGGTACTTCCTTACACAAAAATAATAAAAGAGCCCCAACTAGGCTAACTCAGGCCTACAGCAGGTCTGCAATCTAGTGATACATCCAATAGGCACCAAGTTTACAACAGTGCTTAGATGTGGTTGATAGTTAAACAGTCAGATTTAGAGTGATTAATAGGATTTATATTGGCTGACCTAAAAAGTAACTTATTTAAAGCACTAGAATTTAGGATATAGTTCCAGTAACTCATTTATTACAAAAACAAGTAAACAAAGCCAATCTTTCACCCAGAGCCTTTTCCTAAATTGGGAATTGCAGACACTTGCACTGTCTAATAGGATAGCAGAGACGGCCGCTGGGCAGTTGAAGGTGTCTGGTCCAAATTGAGATGCGCCATAAGGGTAAAACACACACTATATTTTGATGAGTTAATATACAAAGGAATGTAAAAAAGGTTGATAATAGCTTTATATTGATTATAAACTCATAATTTGTGGAAATACTAGGTTAAATAAAATACTACTAAAATTAATTTCACTTTTTAAATTTTTAATATCAATTATATTTAGAGAGTTTGGCTGTATAAATCACTCTATCCTTCTCAAATACTATTTTTTCAATGAAAAGGCAATCTTAACCGGGATTTTAACAGGTGGCCCACCTTTCTGAGGCACATCTTTTGCAAACAGTTCTGGACATCCAAGGTGACACTCAAGTCAAAGAAGTTGTACCCATTCTTGCATTTATCTCTTTGACGTTAAAACGACTGAGGCCGTTAGCGGTGGCTCACACCTGTAATCCTAGCACTCTGGGAGGTCGAGGCGAGCAGATCACTCAAGGTCAGGAGTTCGAAACCAGCCTGAGCAAGAGCAAGACCCCGTCTCTACTAAAAAAAAAAAATAGAAAGAAATTAATTGGCCAACTAAAAATATATAGAAAAAATTAGCTGGGCATGGTGGCACATGCCTGTAGTTTCAGCTACTTGGGAGGCTGAGGCAGGAGGATTGCTTGAGCCCAGAAGTTTGAGGTTGCTGCGAGCTAGGCTGATGCCATGGCACTCTAGCCCGGACAACAGGGTGAGACTCTGTCGCAAAAAAAAAAAAAAAAAGCAACTGAGCAGCTTCTGTGTGCCAGGCTCTGTTCCCGGGATGCATAGGTTCCCAGTAAATGTGAGGTTTAGCTTCTCATGTGCAGAGGCAGCCAATAAGTAATAATAGGAAATAAGAGAATTTTAGAGTATGCTCAAAGCCAATGAGTGCTATTGGGTAAAATAAATAAAGCAGGGAATGAGGGGGGTGTGGGCAGGTGGGTTACCATTGTAAATTTGGTGTTTTCATTAAGAAAGTGACATGGGAGCATGACGTGGAGGAGGTGAGAGTGTCAATGACACTGAAGAGAGAGTGTTCTAGGTGAGTTGAGGCTGGTGGGAACGGAGCCAGTGAACAAGGGAGAGAGGAAGAGGTGACCTCCGTGAGGCAGTGGGGCTGAGCATGCAGGAATTTTTAGTTAATTTCAGTGAAGTGGGGATGAAACTGGGGAGTGTTGGGATGGGCATGGCTTAAACCACCCTACGTCTTTAAAAGATGATGACCTGTTTTGCTGAAAATAGACTGTAGGTTGGCGAGATGAAAATGAGGAACCAGCAGGAGGACCCTGCAGCTATCCAAGAGGAAGTGAGGGTAGATCTTGTTGGTAACATGGGAGTGGTAAAAAGTGGCAGAATCCTAGATGTAGCTTTGAGAGAGAACTAAGAGGATGGATTCATGGATTGTACACATGGGTGTAAAGGAAGGGAAGGGTCTGGGATGACTTCCAGCTTTGGGCTGAAGGACCTGGGAGGATGTAGATATTGAGCACCCACTTCTTGTGCCAGGCAGCATTTAGATAGCAAATACAGGAATTCGTGCTGTAAGAAAGGTTCCCTGCACTGAAGGAGTTCCCAGCAAAGTGGCAAAGAAAGACACATGAGTGTGAGAATATACTGTACCCCCCTACCTGTGTGTAGGGACAGAGAGAATGACCACTCTAACATCTTGTCAGGGGCAGGCAAGGGAAGTTTCAATTACGTTATCTAGTGATATTACAAATTCGTCAGATCAAAAAAGAAGTGAAAAGGCATTTTAGGTCAAGAAATAGCATGTGCAAAGCCCAGTGTTGACAAAGACGGTGGGTTATTTGGGGGCTTGCAAGTAGAGAGTGGACAGTGAGTTGCTGGTGGAAGGAAGCCCAGCCTAGAGAGAGACTTAGAGCAGAGGCCCACTCACAAGGACATGCGGAGCTACGGAGCCCGGACCTTCTCGTGGAGGCAGCTGTGAGCCATCAGAAGGTTTTGGGCAGGTATCTCTTTTATAGAATGTTTTATTTTTCCTTTGGGTAAATAACTAGCAGTGGGATTGTTGGATCAAATGGTAGTTCTACTTTTAGTTCTGTGAGGTATCTCCATACTCCTTTCCATAGAGGTTGTACTAGCCTGCACTTGAATGTTTATAGCAGCACAATTCACAATTGCAAAGATGTGGAAACAACCCAAGTCCCTATCAATACATGAGTGGATTAATAAAATGTGATCTATGTATACCATAGAGTAGTACTACTCAGCCATAAAAAAAAATGGTGAACTAGTACCTCTTGTATTAACCTGGATGGAGCTGGAGACCATTCTAAGTATCACAAGAATGGAAAAGCAAACACCACATGTACTCACCATTAAATTGAAACTAATCTATCAAAACTCATGTGCACATACGGAAATAACATTCATCAGAAATCAAGCAGGAGGGAGAGGGGAGAAGGGGATGGGTAAATTCACACCTAACAGGTACAATGCACACTAGGGAATGAGCACACTTCGACTCACACTGTACAAAAGCAATTTATGTAACCAAAACATTTGTATCCCTGTAATATTCTGAAAATAAATAAATAAAAGAAGATTTGGGGCAGGGCAATATGTGTTTTTGAAGAGTAAGTCATATAGCTCTATCAAGAATAGATCTGAGACAGGGTAAATTATAAATAGATAAAGGAGATAAAAGAGTTATGAAGCTACTAAAATTGTGCAGTATTTCATTGAGGGTTTTAACCAGAGAGAATTAGGAGTGAGGGAAGAATTAATAAGAGAGAGGTGCTTTTTGAGGTCTAATTCATGGAAATTGGTGACCAATTGAAAGATGATAGGTTTTCCAATATGGAAGAAGAAGAATAAAAAATAGTTCTTGCTGGTCTCTGATTTGGGAGCTGTCAGGAATGTTGTCATTAACTGAGATGGGAAAATAGGAGGGAGAGAAATGTGCTTCAAGCATGCTGAGTTTGAGTTATATCTCAGTTTGGATCCCCCCAAAAGGTGACTCTCAAAGAAGGATTCATTTATGAGAAGCTTGTTTGGAAGGTGACCTCAGGAAACATTGCGAGGACAGGAGGACAACAAGCAAAGGAGGCAAGGCAGGACCACAGGATTGCATAGGTGACTGCTGCAGCCACTGGGGCTCAGTCCTGCTTGGGGACCTGGGGAGATGCCAGGATGCTGCCTCGGTGCTCCTCCACCAGGGGAGGGGGAGCTGGGGTATTTATCCTCCATCCAGGGCCGCACTGACTGTGACTTTCTTTGATGCAGGCAGAAAGGCAGGTGCTGCAGGGAGGAAGCCCGTGGGCTGCGAGTGAATGGAGAGGCAAGTGCCGAGGGCTGTGTGAGGGGCACCGAGAGCTGCAGCCAAAAGGTGCCTGTTGAGATGGATCTGCACTTGGAGACGCTGCCACAGGCAGAAGATTATTCAAATACAAAGTTCCAGTGAGAAGTCAAACAGGTGACAGTAACTTGAGGACTCTACCATGTTTGGTGAATATTAGCATAAGCCTTTCAAAATGGTTTATTTTCCAAAAACTCCTTGCAGCACAGACACCCCGTCATTAATAGTAACTGGTAATAGTAACTGCCCATCTGCCTCTCCCTAGCAGCAGCAGGCTCGGTGAGGCTGAATTGAACTTGGGGCCAACTCTTCTCCCTCAATTAAATTCCACTCTGATGGACAAGAAACCTTGTGATTTTATTCCGTCCTTTTCTGAGATGATTGTTTTTCTAAGATTTCATTTCTTAAAAGCAACCCCAATCTGTTAAACAGGCAGGTGTCACGGCGATGGGGTCCAGCTTTCTAAAGAGTAAAGAATAAGTTCTGTTATGGACCAGAGTTAGGAACATTCATGAATTCGAGTTGGAATTTTTGCTTTAGAAGAAAAGCTCCAGAGACTTGATTATATATATATATATAAAAAAAAAAAAGATAAAGAAAGTTGAGAAAAATCCTGTGTCCTTCATAGCAGGGGCCAGTGGGACAGGGTTTGGAGATGGAGTGTTGAGTGGGGATAATAAGCACTGCTGTGTTGTCCTTTGGGCCATCTGTCCAGCCCCCCCTATCAACTGCTGCCCTACAACAGGACGTTTTCAAAGTATTTTAAGCAAGTATGTTAAATTCTCAGTCTGTCCATAAGAGCCCATGTGTCTGAGAACAATCTTCTCAAGACTACAAGTAGAGCCTTGGAAATACCTTAGACGCTGGGCTTAGTTCTAGTTCCATCTTTATGCAATTAGCAGTGTGCCTTTGGGTGGGTCATTCAGCCTTTTAAGATCGCAAAGTGGTTTCCTTATCTGTGCAGTGGTGATAAGACTGGCTCACAGATTTGTCAAGGTCGGATGGGATAGGAAATGGGAAACTGCCATGAACACCAAAAGCTCTTGAAAGTAACAAAGATTTGGTCTAGAATGTCTCTCACTACGATCTCAGCTCTGGATCATCCTTAACCGTCCTATGACTCTGGTGGCACAGTGCAGGTGATGGCCTCAGGCCTGCAGTATGAAAGGCAGACAGTCCACTCGTGGGGTCCCATGGTGTGTGGCTCACAGTGACTCAGAAATGCTAGAGGCCCCATTGGATTATGTCTTTCTAGAAAAGCTCTGGACCTTCAAGAGGCCTGAACTCTAGTCCTACTTGCACCTCTCACAAGTGTCTGGCCCTAAGTGGGTTCTTCACCCCTCTGTGCTTCGGTCACTGCACCTGGGAAGGGAATGAGTTGGACAGGTTTAACTCCTCAGCTCTGTGATTCTACACTTAAGACTTGGACTTCACTAACCCACTTCCCATTTCTCTCGTCAACTAAGGAGCAGAGGTGCTGGAAGCTTCGAGAGCCACCGTCTTCCCAGTGAGCACTCAGGAGCATGCAGGTGTGCTCAGCCCTGAGCAGCCAACTCTCCCTCCCTCACCCCACCTTTTCCTCTGCGTTCTCCTGTTGGTGAGCTCTGGAGGGGACAGAAGAGATAGGCATCTGATTGGGATGCCACTTCCCAATGTCAACAGGAGGTCATTTAAACTAAACTAGGCTCAGCTTCATTTTCAACTTAGGGTGAAATTCCAGAGTGTAAAACAAAGAAAATGGATGATGAGTGTAGCCTAATTCACCTCACACTCCCTGAGGGCTCACAGCCGCCAGCTCTGTGCCGGACACTGGGAGGGAGTGAAGGACATTGAACATTGTCTAGCAAAACAGAGCACATTTTAAAAATTAATGTCATTTAGGATGTGACTACCAGATTCACACTCCCTCGTTATGCTTTGCATCACTCTGTCTTATATTTTAAGACAAGTGTCCCCTACTACGTTGACACACCTCCCACCTTGGCCCAGGAAAGCATATGCCACATAGAGTGGTGGTGATTCCGGTAAGCTCTATGAGTCAGGGACATATGGTGTCCCCAAGCTCTGTGTTTACTCTTGTACCTGGAGAGATTAGTCAGCCAGAGGCACAGAATTGGCCTGAATGCCATCTGGCAGTTCCCTGAAGCAGGCTGGAGGTGACATTCGGCCCTGCATGCCTTGATAGCTAGGTGAGAGCCACCACCATTAGGAGTGGGAATGTTCTCTCGTGGTGTGCCCACTGGCAGGCTGCCGTTTCCCACAGAACAAGGCCAGGACTGCATTCTGGAGAAGGAGGCTTGGCCCTCGTGGCTGTGGCTCTCTTGTCCCCAGGCTGTGGTCTGGGTTCCCTGGCCCTGCCACGCACACACCTCTTCCTGGCCCGGAGACACCAGCTTGCAAGGATCACTCTTCTCCCTCCTCCCCCACCCCCCGCCCCTGCTCATCCTTGGGGAGTGCTGGGGACACTTGTCTTAGTGTCCTTGGTATTATGTTTTAGAGCTGGTGCTTTGTAAGTGGAAAGATTCTGGACTTTGGCCCCATATCTGCCTGCTTTTCAGCTCTTGTCTTGTGGTCTTCGGTAACTTTTTCAACCTCCCTAAATCTCTCTTTCTTTGTCTGTTAAATGACAACCCTTATAGGGTTGTTGCCTGGGATTAACTTATCTTAGATAATCTATGTAAAGCACCTGGATTTAGGGGAAATGCAATAAAAGTGAGTTCCCTTCCCCCTTGCCTTGGATTATGTGGTTTTATTCCCTTTTGCCAGAGAACCCTGGGGGAAGGAAAGCTAGTGTGTAATTTGCTGTAATCCTAAGCGATGAAGTAAAGTTCTTATCAAAATAATTTTGATGTCCTATTGGCATGTCTGGGCCACAGAAATAATGACATGATGAAAATTAAGTTGAAGCAATTAGATGAAGGAAAGAATTTAGCTAGTTACAGGACAAAAAGAGCTAGGCTGGCATTCAGGGAGCCCAGATTCTTGGCCACGAGGAGTGAAATCGCACCCAACTCTCTGGGCAGGTGCTGGACTTTTGTGGGCCTGCAAGACGTGTGCTGTGGACAGGTCTCTCTGGTCTCCAGCGTTCCACGCCCACTCCCTGGGGGACTCATCCATCAGACCCGGCTGTGGCTCCCAGCCCACCTGCCCCAGAAGGAAGCCAATTTGGCAATGGATTTTTTTTATTAATCCATAATATTTTACATATTTATTTTATGACCCATCCATACATCAAGCTTTTCCATCATTTATCTTGGGACAAGATAATAAGTTACCAGTTGCAACGTTCCAAATTATGAGGGCATCTCCACTGAATTTCCACTGGCCTACTGGGTGCATTATAGGATTTATATTTGTTTTATTTGTTATTTGTCATGTTATCCTAAAATTTTTTTTAAATAACCAAATAAATGCTTTGCTTAGAATAACTGTCCATTTCACAGTTGTGTCCTAGCTCACCCAAGCCCCAAGTGCTATTCTCTTCACCCAACTTCCCCGGGCCTGTTGTGGGGAAATTGTGACAACACCTGACCAACCTCAGAGAAATCGATGAGGGCTGGAAAGGTGGACTTCGTTCACCCACAGTGTTCCAACGAATATTTTCAGGCTTAAGGAACTGACTGTCCAAAAATCAAATTCATTGATTTTTCGAAAGAGCAAGTACAAGCAGATGGTCTCCCCGATGGTTTTCCAGCACTTGCCCTTTATTCTTTATGTTGAACAGCTGCTCTTCTGGAGGCTGAAGAAAAAATAAAACAGGAAGGAAAAGCTCTGAGGTTGGCTACTGTGGACTATGCAGAGAGCAGAAGGCATCTTTCTGAAGAAAAAGCTGTCCAGTTGAAAAAGCCGTCTCTGAAGCCCCAAGCCCGTGTACACAGACGTCTTGGGGAGCTCACTCGCCAGGCGGACCCTCTGCACAGATCCAGAGGGTCTGGGATGTGTTTCCACTCCAGCAAAGGGCTCCCGTGACCAGGACAGCTCTGTCCACGCAAAACAAGAGTAGCTCCAGAGTCCAACATTGAAACCAGGCTGGAGGAGTGCCGCTGAGTTGCATAAGCACAGCCTCTCCTTGCGTGCAAGGTGGGAACCGTGGTCTGGTTAAAAAAGAAAGGGCTGCAGAGTTGCCGTGGTCATCTTACTGAATGGTTTCGAGGCTCAGTTTCATCATCCATAGAATGGAACGACCAGGCCTCTGCAGGCGATGGGCTTTCAGGGCCTGTTAAATGGGTTACTAGAGCAAGGACAGAAACAGTTTGCTTGCTCTTATGGAGGAGCAAAGAAAAGGAAGTTGAGGAAGTGCAGCCTGTGAGATTTGGTGAAGGTTCCTTCACCTCAGGTCCCAGGGCACTTTGCCATGTCAGAAGAGGTCACATGGTCCCACCTCTGGTCGTGTTCCTGAGCCTTGATGTCTGGATCCCCAGAGAGGGAAATTTAAATCTTGAGCACTGGGCTGTTCTGGAGAAACCACCATTAATGGTGAAAGTTCACATTGGAGCCATGCCAAGGCCTTTGGCCTTTGCTGGTCCCAGGCATGAGACTTGGAGAAGATGGTGTTGGGGGTCCTTTTCCAGAGAAGTTCCTCCAGAACTTCCAGAATTGTGGTTCAGACATCATTTAGATTCTTCCCAGGTTCTTCTCTCCAGGAAAACAACCCAACGCATGCGCACACCTGCTTTCTGGATCTATTTGCTGTCCACATTAGTCCTACTTTGCCAAATAAATTGTGTCTTTAGAAAAGTGTTGGAATTGGGAGGAGATTTTGAACTCCTTTTGTAGCTAGTCTTTAATCCTCAGGTGGGCATATACAGTCACTGGGCTACCTATGACACCTGCTTCTGCCCTCCTGTCCTGCAAAGGTGCGAAGTCATAAATGCACAGCATCAGAGACCTAGAAGGGCCCAATGGACTATGGTGACACATGCTCAGGGTTTCCCATAGGACAGTGGAATTTGTTAAGGAGAAAGGAAAAGGGGAAACATTTTTATAAAAGTATGGCTCAGCTAAGACTCAGCACTATGATAACAGTGCCACCTCTCTTGCTGTACGGCCTCACACAGGCCTCTTAACCTCTCTGTTCATTGTTTCATCACCTATAAATACACAAATGATATATGATAACTCCGGCCTTATCTATAACTTGAGGATTAGGATCAAGGAATAAAATAAACCTGATGACATTCTGAAAAATTCTTAAGGCTATAAAATGTTATAATAATAAATTGCCCTGATTATTATGTCCGAGAAGCACTAGCTGAAAGAAGACGCACATTTCTCTACTAGTTTTCTGCTCAGCATTTCAAAGATATGCTTGTGCTTAAAAGTCACCCCGAATTGGCATATGCACGTGCATTATCAAATTCTTTCAACTGCTCTGTGTGTTTGAAAACGCTGATAAGAAAATATTAGGAAGAAAAAAATCACCTTAAGTGAAAACTACAGTCTCACACACATCTAGAGACAATACATTTAGTAGGAGCCTCTGTTTTGGAAAATAAAGAAAGAAACAAACAAACGAATTAATTAATAATGGTAGCATTACCAAAATGCCAAACAAAGCCAAAAAAAAGTCAAAAATTCTCACCCAGTAAAACATGTTATAGTCCAGGGATATTCATTACATTGTTATTTATAATAGCATATTGTCCTCCAAAACCAGAAAAATGTTCCAATTTGTTATGGTACATCGCTGTTAGGAAATGCTCTATACCCGCCAAAACAATAGGTGAAAAGATGATAGACTTTATGCCTATTACAACATTCAGTAAAGCAACAGAGGCAAACTTTTATGTATTGATTACAATGATATTAAATAAAAAGGAAAACAGAAACACCTAAAGGCCAAAAGTAGAAGCATCCAAAAATCACAGTGACAGGTAAGGGGGCTGAGATTACAAGAAGATATTTACTTTTTTATGTAAATCTTTCCTCTGATGTGGTTATACTATATTTATTTTTTAATAAAAAAAAGAAAAAAAGTTTTTATTTAGTATCATTGGAAGCTTTTTTTACCCGGGGTCCGCAGCCTGGCACTGCTGGCAGGAACAGCTTTTCTGTGAAAGCCAACCTCGCTGGGTTGCCAAATGCATTGTTACACGGAGGCTGCAGCAATGACTTTGAACACAATAGTTGCCAGGTTAAAGAGTGCCCGCAGGGCAGCCCCAACCCGGCTCTGCTTCCAGCCCATTGTTGCTCCCAGCACTTCTGCAAGCAGCCTGCATGGCCAAGCTTTGAAGTTGGCTTCACAGAGCCTGTTTTCTCAGACCATGAAATTTATATTGTAGACCACAGACTGGTGGGGGCAGGGGCGTGGGGAGGGGAACAAGATGTTTCGGAAATGATTCCCAATCAAAATGATCCCATAGAAATGTGTCAGGAAGAGCTGAGGACCACCAGCTGAAGGCTGGGATATTACAGATAAGGAAACTGAGACACAGGCAGGACATTTATTTTATAAATTGAGGCCGTGGCCAGGTCCCCCAACGTTTGATGAACCTGCCTTTTTCTTCCACTTAAACTACTTTTCACAAAAGAGCCATAAATTGCCCTTTGTTCCTGGGGCAGCAAGAGTCAAGGTCACATCTCAGATGATCACAGCTAAAACTCCAGGTCGCTCACCTGGAGCTGGGCAAGACTGAGGAACCATAATTCAAGAGTGGCAGCGTGCCACGCACTTTGTCAAGTCTGCAAACCCAGAATTCTGCCTCTGCCTGCTGCCGGCTTGCCAATGACCTCGAATTTCCAGGGTCTCAGCTCAGGTCCTCATCTTCCTAGGGAGGGGTCTTAGGTCCCCGTTTGGTTTCTGGAGAACCTTAGATTCTTTCCAGGCTACTTTACTCAGTGACTCAGCAACAATATTTCTTGCAGTCCTTCTATGTGTACGGAACTAAGGTGGTAAACAAAACAGATACATTCTGACCCTCAAGGAATTCAGTGGCATAGCCATGCAAATATGCAATGATAATAATTAATATTTGTTGGGTACTTACTAGTTGCCAAACACTATTCTATGGGCATTACTCTAAACTCATTTAATCCCCACAAAAGCTCTCCAACCTGAGCATTATGATGTGCATTTTATAGATAAGGAAACTGAGGCACAGGGAGACAAGAACAGGCAGTCTGGCTCTAGCCCCTGGGATCCTAACCACCACTCCCCACTACAGAATTTTTCTCAATAGAAGAAAAAAACCTCTTTCTGTAATCCTAGTGCCTGATCCCTATCACAGTGATGTGCTGCGTGCTTTTTCCTTCAGCTTTTTTACACATATTTAAAAATCAAAATAATAAAACATATAATAATTTGTCTCCCATTTGTTTGTGTCACTTAAACTTATAGCAGGCACAACATTGCCACATCACTTTTCTATTCACCACGTTCCAGTGAATATCGAATAATTAACTTGACGGTTCTCGAGAACAGGTTTCATCATAAATAACACTGTGATGGACATCTCTGGGGCTAAAGAATGTTCCATGCATTAGATTATTTCTCAAGCCTGAATTCTCAGAGATGAATTTACAGAGAAAAAAGGTAGGAACATTTTTTTAAATTTTCATACATGCTACAAACTTGCCCCAAGATGGTACCACAAGGCTCAATGTTTCATCACGCTCTAATCACTTACCAAGCAGAATTTTGAAGCAGGAATTGTCTGTGAGTGAACAAAAAGATAAGGAGTGTGCACACTGAAGGAAGGGAGATTGTAAGCCAAGTGGAAGAGCTTCTGGCACCCCTGGGAGACGGGCAAGCAGGTCTGGGAGGTGAGACTAGAGGAAGCAGAGATGAGATCATGAAAGGACCTCCTCACGCTCCATGTGGGAGAACATGGACTTGATTTTGGAGGTAACGGAGGACCTGCCCAAAGGAAGGAAAGACAGCCTACAGGGTCAGATTTGCCAGTGTAGGGAAAGATTCCTGAGGAAGGAAGACTTGGGAGGGTGGGCTGGTGGGCTGACCGGAAGGCAGTGCCCACAGGAAGCCGATCAGCCTGCGGCGAGGGCTCTAATTAGGGACGAGGACGGTGGCGGTTGGGGTGGAAGAGCCACTTCCGGAACTGCCTGATGCGGGTTTGTTAAAATGTGGATCAAACTGATTAGGAAGAAAGAAGTCAGCACATCACCCATATTCCAGCACTAGATGTCACCAGCTTAGCAGAGGCACACTGCGGATGAGGAAGGCTTCCAGGTGGGTGTGGGAGGAGGGTGCTGGTGTGGCTTGAACGTGAGGCGCTGGAAGCATGTCCAAGCAGGGACACCTGGTAAGAAGTTGTGCAGAAGGACCTAGAGCCAAGGGAGGGTCTGGGAAGAGGGCTGGACTGTTCAGGGGCAGCTGAAGCTCTATGGGGGTTGTGGTCACTCAGGGAGGACGTGCCAGAGAGAGGCAGAAGGAAGAAGACTACAGAAATGCAGGCGTTTGAGGACAGGATAGAGGAGGCACACTCAGCAAAGGACAATGAGAGGAGGACTGGTCTGAAAAATAGGAAGAGAACAAGACAGTGAGTGGGAGTGAGGTCATAGAAGAAATCTTCTTTGGAATTCCTTAAAATTTTCTTCTGGACCACAGGAGAGAGAGAGAAAGAGAGGGAGAGGCAGGAGACGGAGAGGGAAAGAGAGAGGAAGGAAGGAAGAAAGGAAGGAAGGGAGGGAGGGAAAGAGTTAGAGAGGGAGGGAGGGAGGGAGGGAGGAAAAAGAAAAGGAGTGACTGACCACATCAAATATTGCAGAGATTGGTTACCACCCAAAGGATGGACATTATTTGATGATGATTTCACAACTCCCTGACACTTAGTTTTCCTATCTATAAAATGGAAACTGTTACTCTGTCATCACAAAGTTTTGAGGTTTGGTTGAAAAAATATATACACAAGTGTGAAAAATTCCTATAAGCCAGCATTTGCAAAGTATTTTTTGTGGAATGTTCCTTGGAAAGTGAGCTGTTGTTAGATGAATAAAAGTTTTCATGGTCTAACAAAATTAGAGCGTATGATATTAGAAAACATGAAGCAGTTTGTTGCAGTTATCTAAGCCTTTAATGGACTCACACACATAGTGAATTTCCAAGAGTATAGTGTTTCTCAAATATATTGAGCAATAGAATATTTTTTTTTTTACAGAGCACTTTGAGAGATCA
The DNA here is from genome assembly GCA_963574435.1 of Cheirogaleus major. NCBI lineage: Eukaryota > Metazoa > Chordata > Mammalia > Primates > Cheirogaleidae > Cheirogaleus > Cheirogaleus major. The sequence goes on along the minus strand of CAUYPO010075262.1, from coordinate 13,580 downwards.
GCATCCGGAAAACCCACTCTGGGAAAGCCAGTATGGGGGTACAGTGATGCCCACCTCATCTTGGGAAAGTTGGATGTGAAAGTACATGCAAAGTCCCTGGCAAAAACCTGGTGGCCAGTGAGTATTAACTTCTTCTTCAGATCAGACAATGAAAGCAAGGGAATCATTCCAGTAAACTGAAGCACAGAAGAAGTCTTAGCAGACTGTGTGGGATCTTATGTTCTGCAGCCTCTTCTCAGAAGCACCTCTTATGAGTTCAAATATCTAGTCTATGAATCAGTAGCTGTGTGATCTGGCAGGAGTTACTTAACCTCTCTGAGAAATGATGCACGAGTGAAATAAGTTAATCTAGGGTGTGTTATTAACGACTCCTGCAGTGTTAACACATTACTCCAAATCTCAGTGGCTTAATCAACACACATTAACTATCTTACAGTTTCTGATTGGCCGGAAACCAAGCCTGGCCGAGGTGGAGTCTCTGCTTCCTGGTCTCTCATAAGACTGCAGTGGAGATGTTGGCCAGGGGTCTCCTGTGGAAGCTGCAGTGGAAAAGGACCTGCAGCCAAGCTCACTGCGGTGGCCGTTGGTGGGACTAGCATTCTTAAGGGCCTTGGCTCCTCACGGGCTATTAGCTGGGGATGCTCTCATGTCCTTCCCAGGTGGACTTTTCCAACATGCCAGCTTGTCTCAACAAAGCAGCCCGGATGACCCACCTCCTGGAAGAGGGGAGTCAGGGGAGGAAGCCACCAGGGCTTTTGCCATTGTTCTCCTTCACTTTGGGACCTGTTAATTAACCACTGAGCCTAATTAGCTCTGCCAAGAACAAAGGCGAGGGGGTAGGGGGAGAAGAACAAAGCCTTCTCCAAGGACCTGAGGTCATTCTCCAGGCCTGATGCTTGGAAAGCCAACCAGAGAGGCCTCGCGTCCCCAAGACTCCGAATCGGGCTCCCACGAGGGCTCTGCTGTACGATACAGGACGGGTTCCGCAGGGCACCTTTGAGAAGAATAACACAGCATACACACCACCATTGCCATTCTGCCATTCTGCCACCCTGTGACACATTCCCTCGGTGATACCCAACATTGCTGTGACTTCTGAGAGTGACTCCAACCACACGCAGAGGTGCGGCAGGGCTCTCGGACTGGCATCTGGAATAACAGAGCACAACCCAGCGCACTCAAACTTCTTTTTCCTCCAAGGGACTTCCCCAGCCCTAAAAAAGGCTGCCTCAATCTCAAACCAGTGTCTTCTCTGGTGTTGATATCTCTGAAGAGAAAGGAACAATTTTAAGAAGTTTTATGACCTCAGAGGCTCCCCCTCTTTCCCTAACCCTGGGAGTCTGAGCTTAATTCCTATTTCCCCATTTCCTGTCTGTGTGGTCCTAGATGAGATGCTCGACCTCTCTAGGCTTCAGTATTATTCTGTATCCGTCAGGATCATCACACACGTTTTGTTGGTTTGTTTCGAGTACCGAATCTTATAAAGTCTATGACGTGCCTTGGTTTTCACCCTTCGCTTTGAAGCATTCCTGCGATGACTCTCAGCGGCACTGTTGTCGTGCCTTGTCCGTGAGTAAGGCTCCCCAGGTCCCCCTGTTTCATTTCCGCTCCAGTATCCCCAGGAGACCCACCCTCTGACTCACTCGAAATCACTGGGGAAATTGATAACGCCGCCCAGCCCCTTGCAGTGTGAGCCACTGGCCGGTTTTCCCCACACAGCAAAGCCTGAGAACTTGGTGGGCTCAGTGTCACCCCTGCTGTGCTGGGTGGTTCCATCTGAGGTTCCATCTGGTCACCTGCTCTGAAATTTAGATGCCTCTGGTGAACCCTCTGTGCACTGAGTCTCCATAGCCCCGTCCATGCTTCCACGCTGGGGCTCGCCCTGACCTGGACTCTTGGCCTTGACTCTGACCCTGCCTCCCCCCTCCCTCCGTCTTGCTGGTATCTGCTTGGCTTCTCTCCCAGCCCCCAATACTCACAGCGAATTCCTGCTAGAGATTTCATACTTGTGACTCAGAGGATTCAGAGATTTGTGGAGGCTTAGGTCAGAGAAGGGTCTTACAGTACAGATATCTGGTTTCACCTGTTGGTACAAGAATGCCCTCTAAGTGCAGCTGGCAACACACCTTTATGGAGTCCCCACTATATCCCGGGCACTGTGGGAAATCAGGGGATTCCAAAATTAATAAACTCAAGAAACTCGGGCTCCAGTGAGGGATGCAAACACTTAAATATATACACACACAATACAAAGTGGTCGTGCCTCCTAAGAGCTATATATTCATCCGTGTCGGGGGCCTCCTTACTTTGTGATATGGTTTAGTCCATTATTAGGTATCTGTAATGGCTAAAATGTTCTTTCTAATTTTAAGCACACATCTGTCCTCTTATTCCTCTATACCTGTTGGATTTAGAGTGTAAGCCCAAGTCAGTCTAAGATCAGATGCCACTCTTACCAGCTGTGTGATCTCAAGCAAGTCTTTCAACGTCTCTGAGCCTCAATTTGGTAAGCTGTAAAATGAGGCTGACAACACCCGCCTGGACGTGTTGTGTTATGTGAGATAACATGTTTTGCTCTATACAACAGCTTTAACTATTTCTCAATACAGATATCTTCTTCTCTTTCTTTTTGAAGCATTTATTTGACTCTCCTTCCTCAGTTCTCACCTCCCCTCCAGCCTCTGCCCTCAGCCTCCTACCCCACCAAAGTTGCATGCCAATGGCCTCTCGGTTACCTAACCCTTCTCAGTTTCTCCCTGGAGAACTTATGAAACTGTCCAGTATTTACTCTTCCTCCAAAGGGTCTCCCATCTTGGCTTCCACATCACCAGGTTCTTGAGATTCTCTCCCTTCCCTCTTTTCTGGAAGACCCTTGTCAGTATCTGTCATGGCCACTCTTCCTCAGTCCTCTCCCCCTCGCCTGCAGCTCCTTCCTGGTGCCTTCCCTCAGCTCTCTGCTCTTATTCTTGTAAAAGTGGTGGTCAAGGTCGTTGAGGACCTGCTCTGTGTCAGGCACTACTGTAAGCACTTTGAATATAAATACCCATTTCCTTTCCAGATAAGGACACAGGTACTTTGACTCTCCTTTTACAGATAAGGAAACTGAGGCTGAAAGTGGTTAAGTAGCATGTCCCAGCTCAATCGTTCAGAGAAGACTATAAACACAGGCCATTGGGCTGCCTATTTACCAGTTGTTTCTGAGCAATCTCATCCCCACTAAAGGTTGTGTCTGCCAATTTGGTGACATCTGTCATCTTGGCATCACACGCTGGGACCCTTTGTTTAGGATCTAGACCCAAATTCTAACTGCCTACACGCATCTCCACTCCAGTGGCCCACAGACACCTCAAGATGAATGTGAACTCATGTCTTTCCCTGCAAGCCCGTTCCATTCCTTCCTCTCCCATCTCGCCCCAGTCAGACACTGGGAAGCCATCTCCACCTCCACTCCCACTCACCTCTCACAGCCACAAGCCTCTAGCACTGCCTCAGAAATTTCTTCACTTCCAACCCCTACTCTTGGTCCTCTTGTCATTGTCCCAGTTCTCCCAGGCTCCATCTCTAGCCTTGATGTCTGCACATCCCCTAACCTCACTCCCTGCGTCCAGTCGGACCCCCTGTAATTTATTGTCCTATCCAGTGCTCAGCAGTTTTTTTCTAAAATTCAGTGTGCCTTGCTTAAGACCCTCCTCTGGCTAATCATTACCTAGGAGATAAGAGCCACATTCCTTGTGGTGTAACCCCCACCCGTTGATCACCTGGCCCTGCTACCACTGAAGTCTGATTCCCCACCACCCCCGCCTCACCCTCTGCTCCAGACTAACTGGATTGCTTGAGTTCCATGGATAAATATTAATATGAAAACAGTCAGCACTGAGTGCTCACTCCGAGTTGCACTCATGTCTCATTTCACCGTTACAACTACCTGTAATGGAGAAATCATTAATGCCTCACAAGTGAAGCAACTGGGATCAAAGAGATCCACCATTTCCCAGAATCATTTCAAACCATTTTGTGGAACTCTAAAATCCATGCTCTTCACCACCATGCTCTGGGAGACTGGCTGATTGCTTAGTGGAGACCACCTTCTACGCCATTCCCCAGCTCCATCCAGGTGAGCCAATTCCTTCAGGTCTTAGTTCAAGGATCAGCTCTCCCTCTAGAAAGCTGTGCTCTGGCCCCTCGGCTGACTCAGGTGCCTCATGAGTCTTGCATTTATCATACTTCTTCGTTGAAGATCCCATCATTTATAGGATGCATCCTTGATTTAATATCATCCTTACTGGAAAATTTTAAAAAAGCCCACCATAATAAATGTACACAACCTCAATCCATATCTCACCCTGTATACCCCACATACACACATGCACACGGTAACTTGGATGCAAACAATTAACCCTGCATTCCATATTGACTCACTTGTCTATATTGGTCCAATTTCCACTTCCACTAGGTAAAGCCTCTTGAGGGATTGTTATCTCATTTTGATACCCCCACTTCCTGATACATGGTAGAAGCTTAATGAATGAAACTTGAGTGGATAAATAATAAATAGCAAAAAAAAAAAAAAAATAGCTAGCTCTTCTTGAAGCACATACAAAACACCAAGCATTGAACTGGGCTTTTGGTGTGGATTATCTTATGTTAACTGCTCACAATAAAAAATTATGAGAGAGGGAGTTTTCTTATCCACAGTTTACAGACATAGAAACAAAAAATCAGAGAGGTTAAACAAGTCACTTATTGTCCAACAGCCAGAGTGATACAGGATTAGAATTTTAAGACAATTTGGCTGACATCAAAGTTTGAATTCTTAACACTAGGATGCCTTTCCAAAGAATGAAGCCTTTTTTTTGCTTATCGGGAATGATGGTCACATTCTGACCTCCCTCACCTTCCTGCCCTCCACCCCTAGGCCAAACCCACCAAGATCATTCCAATCCTTCTTTGTTTTGTCATTGTCCCTCTTTTTAAAAAAAAACACACAAAAACTTACCAGAAATTCAAGCATTGCTTGACCAGTATGGAAAACAGCAAGATTAGTATTTCCTTTCAACTGAATGTCACAATCTCAAACTATTTTAACAGATCAGACACACTGTTGGTATTTAGTGAGCATGTAGATCATCTTCACTTCTAGGTCTTTCTTACAAAAACTGAGCCAGGCTTCACTGGTCTCCTATGTCTAGTACTTATTTCAGTTGAAAGGTCTATTATTTGTAAGATGTATCCTTGACTTAATATTATCTTTGCAGGAAAATAACAATAAAACCCACCATGTATAAATGTACATAACTTCAGTCTATACCTCACACCATATACAAAAATAAACTCAGAATGGATTACAGACCTAAATGTAAAATTATAAAACTTCTAGAAGAAAACATAGGAAAATCTTTGTGACTTCATATTAGACAAATATTTTTTAAAATATGACACTAAAAATCTAACACATTAAAAATTTGATAAATTGAATTACTTCACCAAAATTAAACAGTTCTTCTTAAAAAAAAAAAAAAAGACATTGTTAAGCAAATGAAAAGAAAAGGCACAGCCTAGGTGGAGGAGACAATATTTATAAAACATATATCAAATAAAGAACTTACCAAGAATATATTAAAAAACAACCAACAAATATTTGAACAGACATTTTACCTAGGAAGACATATTGATAAATAAATACAGGGAAAGATACTCAACATTATTTGTCATTAGGGAAATGCAAATTTAAACCACCATGAAATATCAATCTGCCAATACTAGAATGGCTAAAAAATGTTGATAATACCAAGATGTGAAACTCCCATGCATTGCTGATGGGAGTGCAAACTGGTTCAGCAACTTTGGAAAACAGTTTAGCAGTTTCCTAAAAAAGTTGAACATACACCTAACATATGACTTAAGCTGGAGCCTTAGTCCTAACTATTTGCCCAGAAGAAATGAACAGATATGCTCGCACAAAAAACAGTACATGAATGTTTATAATGGCTTTATTTATAATTGCCCAAAATTGAAAACAACACAAAAGTCCTTTAAATGATGGATGGATGAGCATTCTGTGCTACATTCCTACAAAGGAATACTACCCAGTAGTAAAAAGGAGCAACCTACGAATACATGCAACAACATGGATTAACTTCAAGTGCATTCATTAAGCAAAAGAAGTCTGATGGAAATTTTTACATAAATATAATTCCATTCTTATGACATTCTGGAAAAGACAAAACTATAAAGACAGAAAACAGCTTGATGACTGCCAGGGGCTAGGGGGTGGGGTTGACTACTAAAGGCTACATCCAAGGGAACTTTTTTGAGGGGTGAAATTGTTCTGAATCTTGATTTTGGTGTTGGTTACCTGACTATATGCCTTGTCAAAACTCATGAAACTGAACAATAAAAAGGAAAAACTTAGTGTATATAAATTATGCCTCAATAAAAAATGTATTCTTGTATAGTGGAACCAATGGTATAGGAGAAAAATAAGACGACAATTACTTGAACCTTTAATTATATGTAGGTATATTTACTAATATTCACAACTGTTCTACCAATTAACTAACTAGTTGCCTTTGACATAGAGTTTAAAAGGCATCTAAAGTTCAGAAACAATAAAAGGTGATGGAAAGTCTCTTAGAATCAAGGAAATATACTAGTTAATTTTATGATGCTCAATGTAAATATGAAATGTCTGATTTTGAATCAAAGTGTAGTTTATTATATCTCAAACAAGAAGCAGCACAATAAATCCAAGTATGTGCCTAAATTATCCACACGGTTTTGCCATCTTAACAGTAGCTTGTTTATGCCGGCAGCAAAGAAGCCTGGAGAGCAAGTGGCGATGAAATAGTGAAAAGCATTTTCCACAGCTTGTTGAGAATTGAATCTTTTTCCTGCCAAGAAGTGGTCCAAAGCCTGGAAGAAGCAGTAGTCAGTTGGTGCAAGTTCTGGTGAATATGGTGGATGACAGAGAGTTTCCATGTCCAGTCTCTGTAGTTTGAGCAGCATTGTTTATACGACATGGGGTCAAACATTGTCTTGCAAGAAAATTGGGCTGTCTCTATTGACCATCCTTGGCCGCTTAATTGCAAGCATCTTCATCATTTTATCTAATTGGTTGCAATAGACATCCTCTGTAATCAATTGACCAGGTTTCTTGAAGCTGTAGTGGATAACACCAGTGCTAGACCACCAAATAGACACCATTAGCTTTTTTTGATGACTATTTGGTTTTGGACTGTGTTTTGGCGCTTCATCTTTACCCAGCCATTGTGCTGAATGCTTTGCAATTGTCAGAGAGAATCCATTTTTCACCACAAGTAACAATATGGTGTAGAAATGGTTCGCCTTTATGTCATGACAGCAAATAAAGTCAAGCTTGGAGACGATTTCTCTTCTGATGCTTATTTAATTCACGTGGTACTCATCTATCCAGCTTCTTTACCTTGCTGATTTGTTTCAAGTGGTCCAATATTGTTGGAATAGTAACGTCAAACCTTGCTGCTAATTCATATATAGGTTGAGATGGATTCACTTCCACTGAAGCTTTCAGCTCATTGTTATCCACCTTGGTCTCAGGTCAACTGCATGGCTCATTTTCTAGATGAAAATCACCAGAAGAAAACTTCTCAGAGCATCGATGTACTGTGTGTTCATTAGCCACATCCTACTCAAACACTTCGTTGATATTTCGACCGGTCTGTGAAGCATTTGTTCCACAGCAGAACTCATATTAAAAAATAACACAAGGTTTTGACTTATCCATGGTTGCACAAAAATTACTCTAAAAAGATATTTGAAAGATAATCACAAGCCAAATGTGCATTTGAAAAAAATGAGGATGTACCTTCACAATAAAAATAAAACAAGAAGCGTCAAAGTGAAATGTCAGAGATATCAACTGTCAAACTTAGTACTTAAGGACATAGAACATTTCATATTTAATAACCTAAGATTTAGCCTTGTTCTGGTCCAGTTTATGAAGATTATTTTTGATCCTGAGATTATGGTAGCCAGCCCTTTGCAATCAACATCCCTGAAAGTTAAGTGAACATCTCTTCTATTTCTTCATGCGAGCAGAATGGGAAAATACTAGGCATGGCAGATCCAGTGGCAGAGAGCAGGGGCTTCCATCCGAGAGGATGTCTTCCAGCCATCTCGCTCCTTCAGGAATTTCCTGGTTGATTGAGAACAAATGCAGAGTTGGGGCTTCCAACTCCCAAAGCTTTGGTCACGTGTAGGCCCCCTCAGGTGTCTGAGAACCCAACTGGCACTGAGCATTTGCCCATGTGTGTCCTGGTTGGGTCTTCTCACCCTGCCAGAAGTTCAGAACCAGCAGTATCTAGAAGGTCCAGGTCAGAAGCACAAGTGCTGAGCTCAGAACATATTTACCCTGCTTCATTCTGTTGAGAAGAGCATTCACTCCCAGTATTTCATTCTTAGAGACTGAGACTCCATAGATGTGAACTTGAAAAATGGTTTTCAGGGACTTATATTTTCAAAAGGCTTCTTTTTTTTAAGGGTTTTACCGAAGTCATTGCCCTTTGAGATTAAAACCAACACCGCCAAGGAGGGCAGATGAACATTGCGTGCTTCCAATCTGATGCCTTGGGAAGAACACGGCAGTATCCGTGGATATCCTGCTGCGGAGGCACAACCTGAATCTGCTCATGGGGAAACAGAAAACAGAAAACATGAAAATAAGGAAATACTATTTTTTAAATGACTGTATTCTTCAAAATTGCCAAGATCGTAAAATACAAAGAAAGATTATAGAAATTTTCAAGATTAAAGAGACCAGAGAGACATGACAATGGATACTGATGGGGCAAAATGCTAAATAATACCTTGTTGAGTCAAGTTATTGATAAAATCAGAATGCTGATGGTAGATTAGAAAAAAAATACTATCAATGTTAAATTTACCTAGGTTGACAACTACGCTATGGTTATGTATAAGTACTGCTATTTTTAAGAAAGATACACTGAAGTATTTAAGGGTAAAGAGCCATGATGTGTGCAACCTACTCCCAAATTGGGAAACAAATATAACTTGTTGAAATTATTAATATTATCATTATTATGATTAAACTGTTATTATTGAAGTTATTGTTGTTGAAGTTATTTCCAAATAAAATGTAGCCCTTAAGGCATGTCACTGCAAACATATCTTTAACCCTGTGCACACTGTTAATTACAGAAGATGGGGAAGGAGGAAGAATGAAAAATGTGGTTTTCCAAGCCCTGTGAAAACCCTCTATAGACTGGATCCTTATGAAAATGTCAGTGCTAAATATCACTTGACAGATGTTTTTCCCAGGCTTTTATTTGGACAGACACTGGGCCGACTTTCTCCTTCAGACAATGTCTTCTGGGTGGGGTAAGGCCCCTGCAGACACACACATGCCAATCATTTCTAACACAACAATCTCCATTTTCCCCAAGATCCTTCAAATAACGACTGAACATTTACTACATTCATGTTAACATTTTCCCTCTTCCACCATTTGGTCAAACCCTTTGTGGAACCAGTCAGTGATCCCACCAGCCAGAGACCTCAATAGTCCCAAGACTTCCTCCCTCCTCCCTATAGTCAGTTTACTGCTCAAATACTTGGGGTTTGGGAGAAGTGAGCAGGTGATAAGAAGGAAGAAGAAATTAACTAGTCCCTTGCTTTTGGTACAGATTTGTAGTCCTCATAGATGTGCTGTTCACCCAGGAAGATACATTTGGCTCAGACAAAATTTGGGGATATAGATACACTTTTATCTTCATAGCAATTGCCAAATCTCAGAGGATTAACACACTAGAAATTTGTTTATTTCACTCACACAGGTCATTATGGATTGGGTGGCTCTCCTCTGAGTGATGATGCAGAGATGTAGGCTCCTTGACTTTGGGGTCATTGTCATCTTCAGTATGAATTCTACACAGTTGCTACTTTATGGGAAGAGAGAGCCAGCCATGTATGGAGAAGTGGCATGCATCACTTTAGTCCATATCATACAATGTGACAATGTGACATCAACTCCATCAAGAGGTGAGGTCTACATTCCTTCCCCTTGAACCTGGGTGGGTCTTTACAACCACCTCAACCAGTAGAACATGGTGGAAGGGACGCTGCATGATTCTGAGGCTGGGTTATATGGGCGATATAGCTTTCTCTTTCTCTGCATGCTCCCCCATGGACCCCAGCCAATAGCCAAGATCATCTAATAGACACATAAGACATGTAAGTGAATGAGTAGGTGAATGAGCCTCCAAACTTCCAACCTTCTAACCTTCCAGAGGAGGCCGTAGACATGATGGAACAGAAAGGAGCCATCCTGCTATGCCCTGTTGAATTCCTGACCTGCACAAGGATAAGAAATAATAAATTATTATTATTGTTTTAAGCCCCTAAGCTTTGAGGTAGCTTATTATGCAGCAATGGATATTAATCCAGTGAGCATCTTGCTAGCCTTTGCCATAGTTCTGTGGCCTTTCTGCATAGAGTTGCTCTCCTCATTAGGAAACTCCAACTCCCAGCCTGGAGAAAAATCTCCACAACCACCATCACCACTGCCGTCATCAGTAGTCATGTGTCTGTCACGGTCTCAGCAAGAAATACAGGTGGTACAGAGACAGGGGGAATCTGAGAGTGCTGTCAAAAGGTGGTTAGGGCAGGGTTTCGGGAACCTGTCAGTGACACACCTTGGGCTGGCAACAAAGGGAGCTGTGACCACCCCTGGCCAGATGGGCCAGGTGGGAAGTGGCTGCTAGAGTTTGACGGGAGCTCTAAGTATGGGAAAGGGACTAGTTGAAAGGAACTGTGATCTATCGAGTGCAAACTAAGGCCCAGCAAAGAGAGCTGGGGAAATAAATACCTAAACTCTCCTCTCACTCTCTGACTTTCCATTGACATCAGCTGAACGCAATAGGAAACGGAAGAGCACAGGAGCCTGGCTGATATAGTCCATGGGGATCAGCTTCCCAGGGGACAGAGCAGAATGAGAAAGGTGGAGAGTAGATCTGGAGGAGGAAGTATGAGCATCCTGCACATTCATCACCATCACTGTCTCCATCATCATCGTCATCATTACCACCACCACCACCATCATCATCATCTTTATACAACCTCAGACATGCATGCTACTTCTGAATTTACAAAGCAATTCCTCACGCTTTCTCCTATGTCATCCCCAGAAGGTAACCCTTGCAGTATCCCCTGCATCTACCTGAGAACTTGGCACATAACTGGTACTTGGTTCAATCCCACAAATATCTTAGAATGCCTACTCCATCCAACACTCCAGGCTAGAAACATGGGGGCGGAGAATAAAATTCTAAGACAAACATGTTAAGTATCATAAGAAAGATGTAGTGTTAGGAGGGCTTAATCAGGAAAGATTCCTGGAGGTTGTGGTGCTTAAGGTAGATGAGGAGTAGATCTCAACGGTATACTTGCAGGAGAGAGCTCTTCCTCCACATCCTGGGAACCATATGAAGAAAGGTTTAAAGGTGAGAAAATAGAGAGTATGTTCTGGAAGCAGAAAATAATTCAGTTTTACTGGAACACAGAACTTACAGAGATAAGATGTAAGTTATGAAGTTATAGATTAGTAGTATGGTCATATTGTGTTAAATCTTGAAAGCCAAGATGAGGCAATTGTACTCAGCACATTAGGTACAAGGAGTGGTTGATAGTTTTTGAGCAAGGAAAAAAGTAAGTATTCCAACTGTTCTTCAGGAATACCAGGTGTAGAACAGTGGGTAGGAAAAATAGAGCGAGCACAGACACTCCATGTATCCTATATGGGGAGATTATTTATAGGGCTACTGCTCTAATTTCAGAACCTTGCCCAAGGGGGTGGGAGCAGAAACAGAAGAAAAGGGTGTAGCAACAGGCTGATAATGTGAGAAGCAAGAGAGTAAAAAATGGCTCTTCCTCTAGCCAGTCACTGCTGGGTATGGGGGATGCCATTTATTCAACATTCACAAGTATTTATCAAGGGACTGCATCATGGCAGGCACTGGTTTTGCCTATCTGGACACAGCAGGAAGCAAAACACATGAGGCACAGTCTTCCTTCTACCTGGGTTCAGTGAGAGGAGTCTTGTACCATCAGCACAAGCAGGAAACTTAGGTCTAGGCTATGGCGAGGTGGTTTTCCTCTGCCTGGAATATCACACCTCTCCACCCCTTTGCATGAAAGACTCCTGCTCATTCTTCAAAACCACGCTGACTCTCCAACTTTTAAACACTTAATTTAAACACTGATTCTTCCATTGCATTTTGTTCATTCTTCTGGCACCTCCCTTGGAGGACGACTAGGATTTCAAGGGGTAAGAAAAAGTTTTACAATCATAATGTCTTGAGAAAGGTCTCTTGGAAGTTTTGTTTCCACTATTAGGTGGAGCCATTAGCAATGCCATAGTGATAAGTCAAAAATCTGTGAAATAGCAGCAGTTTATCATGGTTGAAACTCATTATTCATCCTAACAGCTTGGAAACATAGAGGCCCCCGCCCACCACCCACCTCCTCATCACCCCAGCTGGGATCCTGGGGGGTGTTACGCAGCAAGACACCCCTACACACAGTCCCTGTGCTTGCTAGATGATACTTGTCATTGTCCTTAAGTCCTCACTCACTGGACTAAAGCAGCAGGTGTGTGTGGAGCCAGGGCACGTGGCAATCCGCCCAGCCTTTGAGGACAAGCTGGCTTAAGTTAGAACTGAGGATTTTCCAACTGAGCCACAAGGTTTTGGACAAGCATATCAACGCTCCTGGTCCATTTCAGCCATTTTATAGATGAAATGCTTTTATTTGGATCAAACAAGATTCGCATGAACAGCAAGGGCACTCTTGAAGCTGAAAAGACTCTGATGACAACAATAATCTGCAAGCTATTGGGTGCATGTGAAAAGGGAGGGGAGTGGTTCTAGCTGGTGGGTGACCCTGTGACAGTGTCAGCACCAGGTGAGATGCCACCATTTCCCCGAGATTCAGCTATGGCCCAGGTGGACTTCCCTATTACCCACCAATGGATAAAAAAATTACAAAACACATGCAGAAGTTTCATTCATTCATGTATTCACCAAATATTTATTGAGTGCCTGCTATGTGCCAGACGCTGTGTGCAACAGTGAATAAAACAGAGAAAACGCTTGCTCTCTGAAAGCTTCCATCCTAGTGACCGGAGACAGACATAAGCAAATACAGGAGGAACCTATCAGAGTCATGAGTGCTTTGGGGAACGATGACATATGTGGGGGCTGAGATGAGTGGAGGCAGGATGTGCTCGCGTTCAGCAGGTTTGGGGTCCACGTGTGATCCTGAAGCACATCCTTGTGGACAGCAGACTCTGCCAAGACCCACATCTGTCCCACTTCTTTTTCAAGCATGACCTGGAGCTAGCCTGGAGAATCAGTCTCCAGACATTCCCCCAAAACTTGCAGCTTTCTTAAGGACAATCTTCAAGAGAAGAAAATGTGTGTGGATGGGGAGGAGCACAAATAAATAATAAAGAAAGAAATAACTAGGCAAATGTATTAGCTCGACTACCTGGGTGCCAGTGAACTTCCAGACCCATCCACAGCCTGTGG
>CAUYPO010075259.1:0-11338 GCA_963574435.1 Cheirogaleus major | reverse complement strand
GTCCAATTAATTTCTTTCTATTTTTAGTAGAGACGGGGTCTCGCTCTAGCTCAGGGTGGTTTCGAACTCCTGACCTTGAGCGATCCTCCAGCCTCGGCCTCCCAGAGTGCTAGGATTACAGGCGTGAGCCACCGCGCCCGGCCTCAAGATTTTTATTTCTTTGTGAGATTATTCATTGTTTGCTTCCCCTCCTTTCCTTCCTTATAGATTAAATCATATGCTCCATGCAAAAGGGCTAAGACCATGTTGATTTTTACCCACTGTGTCTAGAACAGTGCCTGGCACATAGTATGTGCTCAATAAATAAATGTTGAATGAATACTTTCTAACAGCTTAAATACACCAGTTGATGCAACCAGACTGACTTCAGACTGAAGAGCAACAGAACCGTATCTCTGAAAGGGCACAGGATGGTAAAGGAGAGAGAGAGGGGCCTGGTCACCAGTAATTTCAGATCTGCCCAGGGACAATATTCAGAAAGAAGTAAGATTTTTTTTGCCTAAATTCATTCTGATGATCTAATTTGAAATAAGGACTTGATTCAATGGAATATTGGTTGGAATCACATAGTTCTCTGAGAACCATAGCATTGCCAGTGATGGTCTTTGAGAGACTGAGACCACTTGGTCCCCATGCCTGTACACTGTAGGTGTGCAATTTGGGCTAATTTGGCCCCTTCCATGTGCTGCCACTTCTTAGGATTGCTTGGGCCTGGGCTAGATACTTTGCATGTGCATTTATGTCATGTATTCCTTAAACCATCCTGCTAAGTCCTGGGCATTCTCCTCATTGGACAGCCAAGGAAACTTGGGCTCAGAGAGGTGAGAATGACTGATTCGAGGTCTCAGAGCTGTTCAGTCACTGAGCTGCAACTGGGCCCCAGACTTCTGACTCCAGCTCCCATCATCTTTTCTCTTCATCCTGCTGAATCGTTGGTAGCAACAGTGTTATTCCCCAAACATCCGCAGTTGCCCTGCCTATCCATGATTCACTGTAGTCAGAGCTGTTCTTATACCAAAAGACTTAGAGGAAATGACCCATGCATAGCCCACAGTCCTCTTCCTTACTCACAGTTGTCAAGACCGTAGTTACATTTTTCCTAGTGTGACACTAGGAAATAATGGTGACTGCTGGGCCATCAGAAGGCAGACCGGTGGCTGCTTCCCCAGCAAGCCCTTAAATAGAAGGGACAAAGCACTGCTTCCCTCCAAGTGTTTGCACCTCTCCCTGGATGGCCTCTGTGGGGCCTGTGCCTCTGGGAGAGGCAGCCGTGCTGCCCTGTTTTTTGCTGAAGTCCCTGTGTGGGTTTTTATACAGTGTCCGTTAGTTAATCTTCCTTTTTAAAATATGGTATTAGTTGGAATTTTAATTTTAATAAGAGAAGTTATCAAAAGCTGCAAGAACCCTATTCTTCTTTTAATGCCATTTCAGAGAGGACTTCTGAACGAGACAACAAAGATGCTAATTGGAGGCTTTGGTGTGTGCATGTGCAGTCACGCAGTGTGGTGGCTCTAGGTCCAGGCACCAGTCCTCGCTAATTATAACCTTGCGCAAGTCCTTTCAGTTTCCCGAGCCTCAGTTTCCTCATCTGGAAAATTATAGTCTCTCCTCTGTGCAGTTGCCAGAGGCTTTGTCTTTAAAAACAAATGTTCTTATGACCAATGCCTTGGAGGCTCCTGTACTGGATACATCCTATTGCAGGCCACTGACTTTGACCTTGGGAACTGGGCCCCAACTTATTTATGCCCTTGTCTTATTCCACACCCCATACACTCTCCAGTGCCCTCACTTGTCTCCATTCTCCAAATACACTCTGCTTTTGCACCCTTTGTATCCTCTCTCTGTCTCACCTTTCCTCCTGTCTCCTCTGATAAGCCTCATCCTCTTCTTCAGATTCCAGCATACATGGAATCCTCTGGAATTCTTCCTTCATTCTCCCAGTTGATATATGTGTGCATGTGTGTGTGTGAGAGAGAGAGAGAGAGAGAGAGACAGACAGACAGACAGACAGACAGGGAGAGACAGAGAGAATTGAGCCAGGATGTGGACGGGGGCCATTCTGGGTGAAAGGAACAGCTAATGCAAGGGGAGAGAGTTTGCTGTGCTGAGGAGTTAGGAGAAGGCCAGTTCCTGGTATATAGGGAGAGTGGTAAGAGATGAGTCTCTAGATTTAGACAGGGGTTGGGGGCCATGCTTAGGATTTTGGCTTTTATTCTTAGTATGGTAGGAAGGTGTTGAGAGGCATCATTACATTCTGTTTAATTCTCTTGCTTTAGGGCCATGTTTCTCTTCCCTGCTAAACTGTTAATTTGTTGAGGGTGGCGCCATCCTTCGACTCTGCCTCCCTTACTCTGTCACAGGTGGACGATTCCTAGTGAATAGACACAAGGAAGGGAAGGAGAGATATGCTAATGAGCTGGTTTTGTTTCCAAACCCAAGCTAAAAGTTGCTTACATCCCTTCTCGTTTCTTCCAGCTCCTGTTTTAATATCCTTTCACCTTATTGGTGGAGGTTTGGCAGGCAGAGTTTATGGAAGAAGCAAATTTTCATTTATAGTAGTTTATGTTTATTATATGTATATATTCTCATTATTTTATGTGCGAAGAGCGTTTCTTATGTGATACTCTTTTGGGAGATAATATGCAACGAGATCTTCTATTTCATTTTTACTAACACCACTGCAGTTTGCTAAATCATCACTGTCAAACCATACTTTAATTTAATCTACTTTATTGCTTTCCAAAGCATTTCCTATGAGTAAGATTACATTCCCTGGGTTTTAAAAATAACTGACTCTAAAACACGCAAGTGAAATCAAACAAACGTTTTGTCCCCTTCAGCCTTCTTGTTGTCTATGTGTCTGTCTGTCATATGTGAGTAATGGAACTTACTGACGTGAGGTGAGGAGAAGAGGAACATACTCGAAGGGGACTTAAAACCATGTGCTCTACTGAGTAGTCTTGGAATGAGATGAATTTGGCTGTACTACTTGCTGTAAAATCTGGCTGTACTACTAATTAACTGTAAGACCTTGGGCAAATTACTTAATATTTTAAAGCTTCAGTTTCCCCCATTTGTAAGATGAGGATAATTGTACCTAGTTCAAGTGCTCTGTACATGTTGTGGTTTTAATATCAGTTTTTACAAAGAAAATGTATACAATGCTTGTCAAAGTTCTAGCACACGGTAGGTGCTAAAGAAACAATAGTTACTACTGCTAATAGTTAAAATCCTGTGTCTTACTGTGTCGCTTCAATCAAGACATTGAATTTTGTGTGCCTTCATATCCTCACCTCTCAAATGGGGTAATGATGGCAGTCTACCAAATATGTACATTTGTGTGGCTCAAATGAAGCCATGAAGTGCTTAGAAAGTGCCAAAGTGCCCACTGATAAATCCTCATTAAATGTTAGCATCTATTATTACATTATTAATAATATCAGTTATTAGTAATATTAGTTATTATCACGTACGGTTGCCCCCTGCTTTCAAACACAAAATCAGAGTAACATTTCAGACTACATAAAGGCTAAGTTTTGAATTACTCAAGTAAAAGGACTATATCAGGCATTGATTCTTCACTTTATATAATGTACCTGCAAGTCAGAAATATTTTTCATTTCTGATTTAACAATTGCCTTTGTTGTGGTAACTGTAATGTTCTGGAGTCTCCATTGCCACTTAGCTTGATTGACCTCTTTGAAAGGTGCCCAATGACTCAAGTGACAAAAATTACCTTAATTAAACAGCATTGTCTAGACCAGTGTTGGGCTAAGACCAAGAATTATTAAAGCCCTTTCATTAACAAAAGCTTCCCCTCATTATGTTGTCCAGGATTTAATCAAATGACCAAATTATATTTGCTAAGCTCCCGAGCTTGCCAAGCACTCGCCGCCTCCCACAGTCCCTGCCTGGCCATCCCCTCCTACTACGTGATGAACTAGGAACGAAAAGAGAGATTTGCTGAGAAAGTGAGCTCAGCAACCTCAGCTCCCCTCTGGCTGTTGTACGATGGTGAGGATGGCTGCTCTGAGCTAGTGTGGATAAAACCAGCCACTCCATAGACAGAGAGTATGCACTCATCGGCCAGAAATGCTTTCTTAAATACAGCTTTATTCAGGTAGAATTGATATACAATAAATTGTACATATTTAAAATCTACAATTTGAAACATTCTGACATATGTGCATACCTGTGAAACCATTACCACAGTGAAGATAACAAAACACCCATCACCTCCAAAAAGTGGCTCGTCCTCTTGTCATCAACCCTCCTTCCCACCCCACCCCGTCCTCACAACACTGATCTGCTTTCTCTTACTGTACGTTAGTTTTCATTCTCCAGAATTTTATATCTGTGATTTCATATAACACGCACTATTTTTTGTCTGGCTTATTTAACTTGCCATAATTATCTTTTTAAGGGGAATTGGAAGCCACACTGCCCACATACAAAGTTATGTACTTAGACTGTTTGCAGTAAGAGCTGCCAATCGTTGAGCATCTGCACTACTCGGAGGGATTTCTTTTTTTTTTTTTTTCGAGACAGCTAAAGTGCCGTGGCCTCAGTCTAGCTCACTGCAATCTCCATCTCCTGGGCTCAAGCAATCCTCCTGCCTCAGCCTCCTGCGTAGCTGGGACTACAGGCATGCGCCACCGTGCCCGGCTAATTTTTTCTACTTTTTTTTTGTTTTTTTTTTTTGGTTGTTTGGCTAATTTCTTTCTATTTATAGTAGAGACAGGGTCTTGCCCTTGCTCAGGCTGGTCTCTAACTCCTGAGCTCAAGCAATCCTCCCGCCTCGGCCTCCCAGAGTGCTAGGATTACAGATGTGAGCCACGGCACCCGGCCAGGAGGGATTTTCTTTAAATCCTCACACAGCTCTCTTCTTTATTGCCATTTCATGGCCAAGGAAACTGAAGCTGAGGGTGGTGGCCCAAAGTCACACAACAGGAGACGTTCTGATGCAGCTCATCTGACTGGAAGCCTGTGTTCTTCCCACCTCTCTGGTGGCTGGGAGCAATGCAGGGGCTGGGAAGGAGCCTGACTCCGATTTTAGAGAGAACGGGGTTCAGCCCCAGGCTGAAGCACCTCCAGCAGTGAGATCGGACACGGGTCGCTTAACTACTTTCCATCTTAGTTTCCTCACTACACAGTGGGGATGTGGTGGTAGGGGCATCATGTTCCTGAGAGAAATAAAAAGTGCATTTAAGTGATCAGCCTTGTATATTTGAAGTACTCCGTGAAAGTTAGGTATCTTTATTACTGCTCATGTACTGTGCTTCCTCAATCAACATATGTGAACGAAGGCAGAAAAAGTCCCCTTTAGTATTAAACAGACACCCTTGTGTTGAGGAGTGTGAGAGCAAGAGAAGAGAATGGAAAGTCATGTTGAACTTTATGTGGCTGTTCTGAGCCAGCAGATCGTTGCCTGGCTCCTACTAGACTCAATAAATGTTTGATGACTACATGACGGGTGGATGAAGGAACGAGCGTGCTGTGTCAACAGCAGCAACAGCATGATTCAGAGAGACAGGGAAGCCCAGTCAGGCAAGAGTATACTATGTCCACACATCCCATGGATGGTAGAAGTTGGAGAGATATTTTCTATTCATTACACTAAGACCTAAGACCCAAGACCCAAAGGTTATTACACTTTCGACTGTTACTAATTACCATACGTACAAATAGGCATGTAGATGAGAATGAGCCCCTTGTCCTGTCATCCGTCTGTAAGCAAAGCCTCAGGATGCTGTGTTGGTTGCATCCTACATGTCTAATTGCTGGAGCCAGCAGTAGGTGTGGCTGTGTCTCATGGTTTCCCGAGGGCTGGCTGGGGATGTGCTCCTACCACATTTGCCCTGCAGCCCAGCTCTCTGCATGGCACACAGCTGCCACCAGCACCAGACTAGCGTGTTTCAGAGAATAGGAGAACTTGAATTGGGCACTGAGACTTGGAGATGTGTTCAGGGGGCAGGCTCAATGAAAGGAAACCTAAGGTGTCCATGGATTTTGTTCCTTAACAAAGACTCAGAGAGGGAAAGGGACTTTTCCAAAGTGACACAGCATGTCAGAGGAAGAGCCATCTGTGGCCCTCCTTTTGCAATGGTCCTTCTGCAACAGTCAGCAAAGCCTTTTCTTTGATCATGGTCTTTGAGACATCTCATAGTAAAAACATCTAATAGTAGAATAATCTAGTACTTACTGAGTGCTTGCCATGTACCAGGGGTTGTTCTAAGCACTTTACATGAAATCACTCATGTAGCCTTCCCTATAACCCCATGAACTAAGAATCACTATGAAACCCATTTTGCAGATGAAGAAATGGGGGCACAAAGAAGTTGAGTAATTGAGCCGTATCACTAAGAACTCCTGGATCCAGGATTTGAACCAGAGTCTGGCTCAGGTGACCACATTCGTTACACTGTGGTATTTCCCCTTCAAAGGCATTTGTTTGTGAAAAAATTAATTAATTAATTAATTAATTAAAAGAGGAAATCTGTAAATCTTTCTAAAGACTGTACAGAAAAAGGTTGTTAGTGCTTTAAAAAATACACATGCTGTGGATAAATCTGCAAGACATTAAGTGAAATAAGCCAGGCAGAAAAAAACAAGTACAGTGTGGATCCACTTGTATGTAAGATCTAAAAAGGCCAGACTCACGGAAGCAGAGAGTACAATGGTGGTTCCCAGGGCCTGGGGGTGGAGGTGGAGAGGGTTGGGGAGATGTTGGTCAAAGGGTGCACAGTTTCACGTAGAAGGAATAAGCTCAAGAGATCTATTGGACAGCATGGTGACTATAGTTAATAGCAATGTATTACTTAAAAATCACTAAGAGTAGAGTTTAAGTGTTGTTACCACACTCACAAAAATGTGAGGCAATGCATATGTTGATTAGCTCAGTTAAGCCATTCCAAATGTATGCATATTTCAAACCATCATGTTGTGCACCATAAACATATGCAATTTTTATCAATTAAAAATAAATTTTAAAAAATGTACAAAGAAAAATGTTAGATATTAGATATTGATGGTTGCCAACATTATGAGTATTCTAGGAACCACTGAATTGCACACTTTAAAAGGGTAGATTTCATGATATGTGAATTAAACCTCAATTTAAAAATACATATGCTAATGGACTTATAAGGATGTTATCAAGGGAGGACGAACCCACCCACTGCACAGCATCAGTGTTGCTCTGACCCTCGGTGGAGGAAGACAGGGAGGTAGCTGTGAGGGATGGCCGTGGTGCAGGCAGAGAACAGGGGACACAGGGATCGTAGTGCTTAATAGGAAAGAAAAGTGGCCAAAGAAGAGTAAGATGCTGCTGATGGTGATCATGATGGCAGCAGCAGCTCACCCTCACTGAGCCCGTACTGTGTGCCAGGCACTGTTCTCAGTGCTTCCCCTGTGTTAACTCCTTTAGTCCTCTTTCTTGGATGAGAAACCTGAGGCCCAAAGAGGTTAAGTCACTTACAAAGGCTCACATCTAGTAAGTGGAAGAGCTTGGATTTGAAACCACATGTGGCCAATTTTTAACCACTACACTCCTAACCATTGTACTGTGCTGCTTGTGTGACCCTAAGAGCAGTTGTTATATTTATGATTATTAGCTCTTGCCATGCTATGTTGTTGTTACAGTACAGTCCTCTCTTCAATTTCACATCCATCCTATCTTTTGATCTCTTTCTTACAACAACCCCAGGAGATCAGTTGGGGTAGGCATTACTATCCACATATTACAGATTAGGAAACCAGTGCTCAGTGACTCAAGTAGAGTGAGTCACTGCCCCATGAGGACTAAATGTCCTATCTCCCAACTCTGCAACTCCAAGCACCATGGTACACTGTCACCTTTTCATTGGTGTGCTCCTGCATTGTGATCAGGATGGAAAATTAGTTTTGCACTTTGAGGCACCACTGTTTTGGAGGTGCCTGTGGCATAGAACTTTGATTAGAGACAATGGAACGATGAATCGTAGAACACTGTTTAACTTCCTGTGACAAGGAAGGGAAGGAGAGGGTAAAGTGAAGCCATCAACAGAGGAGCATGTGGGTCTTGGAGCGTCACCCCAGGAGTGTCAAAGAGGTCATAGTCATGGCGGGGCTCAAGAAATGAAACAAAGGTAAAGGGAAGGCTGATGAACAACAAGACCCCGATAATGTGTAATGTAGAGAGACCCTGGTATAGACTGTGTTTAGGCATAATTATTGCTGATTTGAGTCTTTAAGTTCATTGAAATATACCCTAGAAATTCTAATATCTGAAAATGTGTCACCTGCACCAAACTGTGAGGTCTCTGAGACGTGGGCATCTCCATATCTCAGAGGAAGAAATTGTGGCCAGGAAGCTAATGGCATATGACAAAATGCAAAAATCATGAAGTAGAGAAGTCAGGGTCAAGTCCTTAATGAAGACACCTATTTTCAAGTTCCCGTCTCATTAGCCTGTGTTGCCATCACTCCTGATTCTATACTCCCTTTCATTGTTGTGGCAGCCAGCAACTCACGGGGACACATGCACAGTTGCGCTGTTTCACTCTGTGCTCTCATGAGCCCTGCCAGGTAGTATAGCTGACATGTATAGTTGGGCTTTCCAGATAAGGAGACTGAAATTCAGGTAAGTGATGGGACTTGTCTGACTTACTATGCCCTTACCTCTGGCACAGAAGTAGCTATCTCTGGACCTGAATACTCATCTTTAGATCATAAATCCTTTGTACTAAAGTGACTTATAATTCTGAAGTATTCCCAAATCTGCATTTTGGACAATTTGAGTTATTAGAGCCCATAGGTCGGCAATGTAGCACATCACCCCCGAGACCCCCAGCAGAGTCCAACTTTGAATTGCATGTGGTTCTGCCTCTCCATACTACCCTTGGGATGATCTTGAGGGGGGTAGTGTCTGTGTTTTTCTGTACATTTCATCTTAGATTTATTGGATTTGAGCAATAAATATAAGTGGAAGTGGGTTGAGTTGTTACATATTGGGGAAAGGTCTGAATAGGCATTTTACTGAAGACAGAGTACACTCAGGACTTGGTGGGTCTTCCTAAGATTTACCTGGACAGGCTGGAGCTTTCTTCTTGAAAATAAGCAGGGTAGTTTTAAGGTCTCGAGGACTTGGATTCTGATCCTGGCTCTGCCCCTTCTTAGCTGTGTGATCTTGACCAAGTCATTTGACCTCTCTGTGCCTGTTTCCTCATCGACAGAATGAGGTTTATAAGGCCTGCTTTCTCGCTTATTAGGGGGATTGAATGTGACCATCCTCATGGAGTGGGAAGCACTTTGCATGTATTGGTTACAGCGGATGCTGGCTTCTTCCCTCCTTGCCTTGCCTTTCCTTGTGAACTCTCTTTTCTAAAGCAGCAGTTCTCCCTGGACCAGCAGGACAGCCTTACCTGGAAGCTGGTTAGAGTCTCAAATTCTGAGGCCCCCACCCCAGACCAATGGAACTGAGAACGCTTTTCCTTAACAAGCCCTCCAGATAATTCTAGCAGACACTCAAGTTTGAGAACCACTGCTCTAAAGTAACTTCCCTTTTGGTCTCTGCCCCTGTTTCCAGATGTGGAGCAGGGACAAAGATCGACTTGAACGCTGTGCCTCGGGCTCCCAACCCTGCCCAGAACTAGGGAATTCCACTCAGTCCTGGCCTCAACTGCCACACACACCCCCAAGCAGTCTGCAGGGTCCCTTGGGCAATAATGGATTGTAATGGCTGTTTATTTTTTTCCCCTTTGCAATTCTCTAACAACAAATAGTGAAATCCTTTTCAGAGTCAGGCCAAGTACCCGAGTTTTGGCCAAGCCCGCCTGTCTTTTTAATATATGCGCCTGTTTCTCTCCTTGGACTGTCTGTGACCATCCATCCTGTCTCCTCTCCAGCTGGTTGGGGCATGGGCCTAATTTCTGCTCATCGGTGACAATGTGGTGGCAACTTTGTATCTCCAGGCTCGACATGGTGACCTGCCTGCCCTTTCACTGTCAGAGATGATAAGGGGCTCAGGAAAGCAGGTGGCAAGAGCTTGGGACAATCTATTAGGGTCAGTGATTCCTGCGAAACCATTCGCTCCAGACAAGAAATTCCCTACAAATAGCTCTCTGTCTCAGCAAGCCTGGGTCTGTTATCCACTAATTATTTTTGGATTAGGAAGGGCTAACAGGACTTGGCCTTGGAAGGTCAGAATAATTTAAGTAGGTAACTAGGTTGCTGCAATCCCTGGGGAAAATAAGGATCTCTGAGACCAAGGTTTCAGCAACTTTGATTGAAAGGAAACCGTGTACTTGTTTTTCTCTGATAAATGTTGATAAAAGACTGCATTTATATTATTTTCCAAATGTCAATTATTATCTCTTGCAGTGGAACCATTTGGAGGATGATGCTTCTGTGGCATCAGCCTCTAAGTTCTTAGGGTGGAAAAAGCAGATTGCGAGGGATAGGAGAGGAAGAAAGAGACAAGTTGTTTTGATCGTGGGGACGAGAGCAAACGAGGGTGTTGACGGAGGCAGTGGAGTGCAATGTCAAGTAGAGGCCAACAGCCTGGACTGGAATTTCTGCTCTCTGCACTTCCCCCCTCCTCCAAGCTGTCAGACTTTGGGAAAATTACTTAAATTTTTTAAGATTGCTGATTTCTAGGCTGAGGAAAAAAAATAACTACCCTTATGACAGCATTATGAAATAATAAGTGAGAAATTGTTTTAAGATGATCTATTTTAGCAAAGTGCCTGGTACATAGGAAAGACTCAACAAATGTTAGCTCTAATTACTGAAGCAGTAGTAGTGAGTTAACATGGTGGGTGCAGCAAAGAGTAAAATCTAGGACTCTGTCTCAGGTTTCTTTCTCGAGTCACCAGTTAATGGAACAGTTTTAGGTAATGAGAGAACAGACTGGAAGAAAGCCCCAAGACCAGAAAATGTCAAGGAGAAGCAATGTAGATGTAATGGAAAGGCATCGGGGCTTCAACTTGTTTTTCTGGAGATCACAGACACACACATACCCCTCCGTCTTTGATGATGATGTCAGATAAATGAGGTGTGAGAATATCCCAGTGACAGCTCTCATTTTCTCTGGGTCATTATGAAACACGCTGCAATTAGCTGTGAGCCAAACTCTGGTCTTGCTTATTTTCATTAGGTCTTGCTTTATTTTCACAGGATACTTTTTCTCCCCACTGCTCCATTTAAAATTTCTTTTTTCTTTTTTTGTCCCACCTTCTATAGATCACACACATCTAGCCACTATCATATATCATGATGGACTCATGATGAAAATTTCCAATTCAGAGCAGAAATGATTAATTCATTTAACTGGATGGGAGATCTAAGTTCATTGTGACGA
>CAUYPO010075257.1:0-11756 GCA_963574435.1 Cheirogaleus major | reverse complement strand
TCTTCCTAAGTCAAACTTGTTAGAAATAATGTACCCATATAGACTAGCAAAATAGTATGTAGATGTGATCTCAGTTATAAATAGAAAAATCTAATTCAATAAACTCTGTATCAGCCCTCAAAAAAAAATAAATAAAATAAGAAGTATGATCTAATTTTGATGAATATGAAAATTTACAATTAAAGATTATGCATGACATGGGCAATTGTGCTGTAGAAGTTTAATCAGTAAAGAAAATGATATTACTCTGAGAAAAATAAAAAGTTGCAACTGGATTGATGACAACTGCAACTATGTATGAGCCTCAACATCTAACTTGTTCCTACATTTTGATTTGAATATAAGATATCAAGAAAATCCTGATTCATAAAATTACCATTTGCAATCACTAAACAAATGGATTTAAAACCTCAGAATACTAAGCTAGAAGCCTGAAAAAAGAATAGGAAATTTTCCAACCTCTAGGTATTAACATTATGCCTCCTGATTTGCAAATGTGGCAACAAATTCAAAAACATTTCTCTACATGATGCCAGTCAAACAAAACCTTCTGAAGGCCAAATCTAGCCTGAGGGCAGTTTGTGTGTGACCTTCAGAGTAGATGGCCTTTAAAGACCCTACCAGTTCTACTTCACTGTGCTTTAGTTATATTACCTTAAAGCAAGGGTAGGGAACTTACTCTGTAAAGGGCCAGGTAGTAAATATTTTAGTCTTTCTAGGCCACTTCACTATCCGTCACATATTCTTATCTGCGTGTTTTTCTTTTGTTAAAAACCCTTTAAAATATAAAAGCAATTCTTAGCTCCCAGAGGCAGCTGGCCGCCAGCAGATTCCAACCCCTGCCTTAAAGAATCTTCTTGGGAGGTTATACTATCCACCCCAACTATGTGTGTGCCCGTATGTGTGTCTTAAAGAACATCCTTTTCAGTAAGAAAATGCAAGTAGAAATTCTTGATTGTTATACCATAGGTTATTAACTCTCAGGTGCAATTTCTCCCAGTTTAACACCTATGAAATCAGGATACATTTTACAATCCACATTTCACAATTATGACTGGCAAAATTTTTCTTCCCTACTGGAACATAAAATAATGGTTTATCTTAAAAGTAATGGTGTTATAGATTCGATGAGATATGGCATAAAATAGTAGCCAAATATGTCACCTGATAGTGAAATTCAAGCTTTCAGGGAAAACTCAACTCCACATATACACTGTCACCTATTCTCATAACCTTAATAGCATAACCATGGTTCATCCAATTTCACAAGAAATTGGAATACAGCAAAAAGATGTTCTCAATTTTGACCTTCATACCACATTTTCTTTTTAATTACTTTTTCATTGCAAAAGTAATACATGTTCCTTAAGAAAATTTTTAAAGTAAAAAGGAGGAAAAAACAAAATTACCAATTTTGTCACCACTATTGTCAGTCTGATTCTTTTTGTTATTTTTTCTATGTAGAGGGATGTTTACCTAGTTGTAAGCAACCTGTCAACATATATAATTTTTTTGTCTGCTTTTTTTAATTTAACATTATAAAATAATGCTACTTTTCTTACAAACCTGTAATACTGTTCAGCAGGAAACTTGGTCTTCAAAGATGTTAGATGTGTTTTTACTGTACCAAAATGTTCTCGAGCTTTCAAACACCTCTTTGGAACTGATCACAAAAGATAATCAAATGTAACAATAAAAAACTTACAAAATTTCAAGTACAGTCCTTGCTTAATAATCTACGTAGTCTATCTGGAAGTTAATCAGCTTTTTTTATTTTAACCTCACAACCAAATGTACACATCTCTGCTTTTCAACCTGGCTCTCAAAATATCATCTCTAGTTTTCCTACTGATTAACCATACTGAAAAATAAACAAGCAAAAAATTGCTGAAAGGGAATATGTTAGGAAACACATTAGTAATTAGTTAGTTGTCATAAATAACCTCATCCTTAAATGGTTGTGCACCAGCTGCTATTCATGTTCTGTCCTCAGAGGATTTCTAAAACTCGACTGCTTCTGGCGCCCATATTTGGTCAAAAAAAGCCTTTACTATTATTCATAATCAGGCTGACCAACTCCATACCATGGAGAAAAATGGCTTGCCTCTGACACCAGTAAGTTACATTATTATACCATTCTCTAACTGAAAAGGTATTTCAGCTCTTTTAGCTATGCTGGCTGTACCTTACAATAAAGGTTACATGTCTAAACTTGACATATTTGATTTTCATTCAAGGGGCTGGCTTAAACATATTAACCTGAGAACATTTTATGCTGTCCACCTCATATTTACAAAGCATTTTAAAAGGTATTCAATCATGGAAAGGCTGAATTCAAATACACAAAAGGGCCAAAAAAAAAAAAAACAGCTAGATATACAAGAGAGTTATTAAATAGCTCTAATTATCATCATCAGAATTCCATCACAACAGAAAACATCCAGATTTAAACCACACTATGTGGAAGTGAAAAATCAACCAAAACACAAATATTAATAATATAAACCTATAAAATGATCAAATCACCTATTTCTTCAAATTTTACTCACCATAAAGCACAATGGACATTTTCATAATAAAATATCTTCTGGATAGAAATTAACTCTCTAAATAAGAGACTGATAATTTGGATAAAAAATATTCAAAACCAAAACAAAGAACTTACTGTCCTGAAACCCAGCACCCTGATGGACCCCTTGCAGTAGAGTTAAAATCTCACGAGCTGTTTGTTCTAAACTCTGTACAACTTTTCGGATTTCCTAGAGAGAATTAAAAATCAAAATCAGATAAACTCAACATAATTACTATCACAGACTCATACCAAATACACTAGATAGCTTATTTGATCTACCACAGCTTTGCTTACATTGAAAACGCTAATAATCTTCACAGGGACTTATACAAAAAATAACCAGGTATGAATTCTGACTTTTCCACTTATTTCCTCTATGTGAGTTTAGGAAATCACTAAAAAGCCTTGGAGTCCTCAGGTGACCAGAATAGCCGCCAATCACCCATCCTAATTATCCAACTGGGACACTATAAAATGAAGATTTAGATGCACTACAAGGGTATTTTTTCACTAATTCCACAAATATTCACTGAGCACATTTTAGTGCTAGGCACGGTGTCAATATTGAGGAATCAAGTAAACAATCCCTTCCCTCTGGCAGTTTATCGTATAATGAGGGAGTTAGATATTTTTTTAAATAATTACCACACCACCAGGAGCGGTGGCTGTAATCCTAGCACTGTGGGAGGCTGGGACAGACAGCTTCAGCTCAGGAGTTCCAGACCAGCCTGAGCAAGAGCTGAGATCCCGTCTCTGCTAAAAATAGAAAAATTAGCCGGGTGTCGTGGTGCATGCCTGTAGTCCCAGCTACTTGGGAGGCTGAGGCAGGAGGATCGCTTGAGCCCAGGAGTTGGAGGTTGCTGTGAGCTAGGCTGATGCCACGGCACTCTAGCCCGGCCAAGAGAGCAAGATTCTGTCTCAAAAAATAAATAAATAAAATAATCATCACACAAAAAAAGTTGACATGCTACTAGAAAACATGACAAGAAAGAGATTATTTAGATTGTGAGGTCAAGAGAATGAATATGAGATGACCAGGAAGAGAACAGGAAAGAAGCAAATTCCAGGAAAAGCAAACAGTACAGGCAAGAGTCCTGAGGCAGGAAACTATCTGTAGCACTAGAGGAACGAAAAACAAGTAAAGTAACACTATATACAAAAGGAGGTAGCGTAAAATGAGATTGGAGAGAAAGACCTTGTAGGCCACAAGAGAAGAGATTTTTATCCTGTGTGGGATGAGAAGCCACAGGAGAGTTTTAAGCAGGAGGGGGTCACATGTGATTTTAAAACACCAACAACAAATACATGAAAGGCGCGGTGGCTGAAACTCTAGCGAACCAAGCATTTGACAGAAGTGCTGAAAAGAAGGAAAACTGATACTCAAATGAGGCAGGTGATGCTGAAAAGCCGAGACCCGAACACAAGGAATCAGGACAGAACAGTAGAATCTGGGGCAGAGGCGAACGGGTGCCCTAATCTGAAACTAGAGGGGAAGCAACCCACCCTCGGAGGCGTCCCCACCGCCCGCGACTGAGCGACGGAGAAGAGCTAGGCGATGTGGCCCAGCTAGGCAAGGAAAGGGAGAGGGGGTGGGGAGGGAGGGGGCTCGCCTCTCGGATATCCTGCTCGGCAGCCAAAAAGCCCTGCAGCTCCACGAAGATCTCGCTCACAGACATGGCGCCGGCTGCACAAGAGTCAGCCAGTGCAGCAAGAGCAGCCAGAGAATTGGGTTCGGGAGACAACTCGCGCAGTCAATCGCAACGACCGCCGCCGCCGCTGCCGCCGCGTCCACTCGGCCCTACGCTACAGCCGTCGCTGGGGTCCTCCGAAGTCGGCGGCGCGCCGAAGGCCGGGATGTCCGCCGCGCTGCCTGAAGGACCGCCCGCAGCGTCCCGTGCCGAGGCGCGCGTCGAGAGGGCCTGGGAGGGGGGGTGAGTGGGCGGGGCTTCTGCCTGGTGCTTTCAGACAGGCATCGCCGGAGACAGCCCGCAAAGGGGCCCTCGTATCACGTGGGCCTGAGCGGGGCGGGGCGGGCGAGCAGGGTATTAACCTGTGCGTATTTTATTTTGTCTACAACAGCTAGTGGGGAAGAAATTGTTCACGACAGGAAAGTATGTGTAGTAAAGCAAGGTACCGAAGGATGTAGAGGGATTGCAGCCTTCGTGTAAAAATAGGGAACAATGCATTCAAATTTGTAAAATATGCGCGAGAAAATAAAAGTACGTAGGTAGGACTTTGAGCAGGGGATGTATTGGGAGCAAAAATTTTGTCTATGTAATTGTTTTTATTTTAATGTCTTCTCTATATGGTCGAATTACCTATTTTTAAATTAAATGGATTTGTAACCGTGTGCAGTGCTTCCACGCAGCACCTCCTTCCTCTCGTTCCCCTTCCCTGACACAAGCAGTGTAACGGTTTCTTGTCTTCGAAGAGTTATCCCATACACCTGCCGTGCACATACAGATGCGAGTGTGTGTTGCACTCTCCAAATGAATTAGAATGATTCTTACCAACTAACTGATACTTCACTGCTTGCTTTGTGCCAGACATATTCTAAATTTTTTACGTGAGGGATCAGAAATTTATTATCATTATATGAGAAGTGAAGTGGACACTATTGTTATTTTACAAATGAAGTAACTATGGTAACAGAGATTAATTGACTTGGCAAAGTTTGGTTCGCAGTGTCGAAGCTGGGAACCAAATGCTTTGTCTTAATCACTATGCTGTATTATCATCTATCTACCATTTAGCAATAATAGTTGCTAGGGACTTTATCTTACAGAAGTAAGAGCAGTTGTAAAATTAATAAAAGAAAAAAAAATAAACACTTTCTCTGACTTGACCCCCACAACCTTACTGTGTGACAAGGCTTTAAAAACTCGATTTTAGCAACTTTCCCAAAGAGGTTTTTTTTTTTTTTTTTGCCTGCCTGCCTACCTCCGATATGTGCTATTTTGGTCCAAAAATGTAGGCAATAGAATCTCATAATTTACCGAAAAAAAGATTAAGATAACAATAGGAGCTAATATTTATTAAGACTTAGTACCCGCCAAACAAGTTCTTAGTACTTTTTGGGTATTAACTGACTTCATTTTTCAAATCCTGCAACATGTCCATCCATGCCAACTCAAAGATTGTGAATTTCAAAATTCTAGCAGGAACAAGAGTCTGCCAAAAGATTTTTTTCCTAAAAATCTACAGTGATTTTTGTAAGTGTCTCCCGAGGGCATCTTTTCTCATTTGTCAAGTCAGATTTAGTAAAAATCAGATTTACTTATCTCTAAAAGTGAAGAAGGTTACCAAAAATGTGTGCAAGATGACTTTCTGTATGAATCTGACTATTCTAGATATCTCATATAAGTGCAGTCTCAAAATATTTCTCCTTTTGTGTCTGGCTTATTTCACTTAACATAATATCTTCAAGGTTCATCCCATGTGTCAGAATTTAATTCCCTTTTAAGGCTGAGTAATACCACATTTTGTTAGCCATTCATCCATCAGTGAACATTTGGGTTGTTTCCATCTTTTGGTTATTATGAATAATGCTGCTATGAACATTGGTAAACAAGTATCTGTTGAGTCCCTGCTTTCAATTCTTCTGGGTGTATACCTGGAAGTGGAGTTGCTGGATCTTATGTTAAATACGATTGTTTATTTAGAAAATTAAACATAATTCTGTTTTTTCACCATACTGTTTTCTACAGCAGCTGTGCCTTTTTACATTGCCCCTAGCAATATATAAGGGTTTCAATTTCTCCACTTCGTTGCCAACACTTGTTATTTTCTGTGTGTGTGTGTGTGTAATGGCCAGCTTCATGGGTGTGAAATGGTATCTTATTGTGGTTTTGATTTGCATTTTCCTAATGACTATTGATGTTGAACATTTTTTCACATGTATTAGCCATTAGTATATTTTCTTTGGAAAATGTCTATTCAGGTCCCTTTGTCCATTTTTTAATTAAGTTGTTTGTTTGTTTGTTTGTTGAATTTTAGTAGTTCATTATATATTCTGGATATTAGTCCCTGATCAGATATATGATTTACAAATATTTTCTCCCATTCCATGGGTTGCCTTTCTCTTCTGTTGATGATGTCTTTTGATAAACAAAACTTTAATTTTGATAAAGTCCAATTTATCTATTCTTTTCTTTTGTTGCCTATGCTTTTGATATCATATCCAAGATATCATTGCAAAATTCAATGTCATGAAAATTTTCACTATGTTTTCTTCTAAGAGTTTTATAGTTTCAGGTATTTTTTTTAAGAGATAGGATCTTGCTCTGTCCAGGCTAGCTCACAGTGATGCAATCATAGTTTGCTGCAGCCTCATACTCTGGGCTCAAGCCATCCTCCAGCCTCAGCCTTTAGAGTAACAGGGACTACTGGCACATGCCACCATCCTTGGCTAATTTTTTTAAATTTTTTGTAGAGACAGGGTCTGGATATGTTGCTCGGACCAGTCTCGAACTCCTGGCCTCAAGTAATCCTCCCACCTCAGCCTCCTGAAGTGCTAGGATTTTAGGCATGAGCCACTGCGCCTGGCCAGTCATATTTTTTAATTCACTCACCAATCTCTTTCACTTGGTATATGGATGTAATTATGGGTATGTTAGTGCTTAAGTTTGCCATTTCATTTTTTGCTTTCTGTTCTCTGTTTTTCATTTTTGTTTTCTTTCTCTGCCTTCGTGTGAACATTTTTTAGAATTCCATTTGGATTTGTCTACACTGTTCTGAATGTATGTCTTTGCATAGCTTTTTTAGTGGTTGCTCTAAATATCATATATACATGATATATATATCTCACATACATACTTATCATTGTCTACTGGTATCATCATTTTGCCAGCTCAAGTGAAGTCTCTATGTCCCTTTAACCTTCCCCCATTTATAATATAATAAATAATTAAATGTTTCCTCTATGTATAGTTATAGCCACATCAGACAGTAGTATAATTTTTGCTTCAACAAACATAATTTAGAAAGCATACTTTAGAAATATATTGACCTACATTTTTTCTTATTGTGTTCTTTCTTCCAGATGTTCCAAATTTCCCTTGTATTGTTTCTTTCCTGTTTAGAGAATTTTTTGCCATTCTTTTAGGGTAGGTCCGCTGGCAACAAATTCTGATAGTTTTCCTTCATCTGAGAATGCCTTGATTTCCCCTTCATTCCTAAAATATATTTTCACTGAGTATAGGATTCTGGGTCGACAGTTCTTTGCTTTCAGCCTTTGAAAAATATCTTGCCACTTCTCTGTGGACTCTATGATTTCTGATGAGAAATCTGTCATTCTAATTATTTTTCCTTTATAATTTTCTCTTTTTCTCTGGCTGCTTTCATGATATTTTTTGTCTTTAATTTTCAGAAATTTAATTATAATGTGTCTTAACATGGATTTCTTTGAGTTTATTCTGTTTAGGGTTTGCTTACCTTCTTAAATCCACAGGCTTATGTCTCTTGCAAAACTTGGGGAATTTTCGAACATCATTTCTTTGAGTACTTTTTCAGCCCTGCCTTCTTTCTCTTCTTCTGAGACTCCAGTGAAAATAATGTTGGATCTTTCATTATAATCTCACAGGTCCCTGAGGATCTGTTCATTTTCAAGCCTATTTTCTCTCTGTTGTTCAGGTTTGTAATTTTCATTTTTCCATCTTCCACTTCACTGATTCTTATCTCTATATTCTCCATTCATCCCAAACACTGAGCTTTTGATTTTGTTTGCTGTATTTTTCAATTATAAAATTTGCATTTTGTTTTTTATATCTTCTGTTTTATTGCCAAGACTTTCTTTGCTGAGACTTACTGTTTTTTTCATTTGTTTCAAGTATGTTCATAATTGCTCATGGGGGAATTTTTATAATGGTTGATTTAAAATCTTTGTTAATCAATTCTCAGCCTTTTGGCTAAGATCAAGTGTAGTATCTGTTCTTATCAGTTTAAAATCTTTGTTAGGTAATTCTAACATCTCTCTCATCTTGGCATTGTCAGTTCAGACTGCTATAACAAAATGCCAAAATCTAGGTGGCTTGTAAACAAAAGAAATTTATTTCCCACAGTTCTAGAGGCTGGGAAGTCCAAGATCTGAAAGCCAGCCACTGAATGTGTCCAGTGAGGCTTCACTTCCTAGTTTGTAAATGACCATCTTTTCACTGTGTCTTCATAGAGCAGAAGGGACTAGAGAGCTCTCTGGGGCTTCTTTTATAAGATCACTAATCCTGTTCTGGAGAGCTCTGCCCTCATGACCTAATCACCTCCCAAAGGCCCCACCTCCTAATACCATCACCTTGGGGGTTTGGATTTCAACATACATGAATGGAGGGGGACACAAACACTCAGACTGTAGAAGCATGTGTTTATTATCTTTTTTCAGTCAGTTTGAGATCTTCCTGGTTCTTGGTATGACAAATGTTTTCCTATTCAAGCTGGAACATTTTTGTATTATGCTATGAAACTCTTGTTCTTATTTAAATCTTCTGTTTTAACTGGCTTTTCTGATGCTTCTCCAGCAAGGGAAGGAGGATACTGCCTAGTTACTGGTAGGTGGAGATTTCCTATTTGGTCTTTGTTGACACCCAATGCTAGGAGCCCCTCATCATTGCTGAATAGGGTTGGAAATCCAGTCTCCCCACGTGGTCTCCACAGACACCACCTTACCAGTAACTGACATTATCAGCTGGTGGGCTCAAAGTCCCAGCTTCTTTACTGGCCTTTTCTAGCACCACCATGGCTGGGGTGTTGGGGTGCCTTGTTCAACCGCATAAGGGGAGAAGTCTACGCTCCCTACTTGGACTTTGCTGGCATATGTAGGGGAGGTATTCTGTGGTATTTGGCTGGAATAGAGCCATTATTGTCCAAGAGTTTTTTGTCTTGCTGGTCTACCCCTTTCTTGGTGTTTTGTTGGCTTTTGTTGGGACATTTTTTTGTCTGTACCTGTTGGCATTTCTGGGTTAATAGCTTCTTCAGCTCATATGAGGCAAAAACAAAACCAGTGGAACCCACCATCTTGTCATTTCTTTATTCCCAAGGTCTCTAGTTGTCTGGTTCATTGGACTTCTTCTCTCCACCTTTCAGAGTCATGCTTTTTTTTGGTTTTTTTGTTTGTTTGTTTGTTTGTTTTTGAGACAGAGTTGTGTTCTGTCACAACTGGGCAGAGTGCAGTGGCGGCATTGTAGCTCACTGCAACCTCAAACTCCTGGGCTTAAGCGATCCTCTTGCCTCAAGCTCCCGAGTATCTGGGACTACAGGCATGGAACAATGCCTGGCTAATTTTTTTTCTATTTTTAGTAGAGACAGCGTCTCACTCTTGCTCAGGCTGGTCTTGAACACCTGAGCTCAAGCAATCCTCCTGCCTCAGCCTCCCATAGTGCTGGGATTACAGGCGTGAGCCACTGTGTCCAGCCTCAGTCTTCTTTTATTTGTTTTATATATAATGTTCAGGATTTTTAATTGTACTTGGTGGGAGGAATAGTGTAAAGTACATCTACTCATCTTTCCAGAAGCAGAATTGTCCCAAGAGGTTTTTTAAAAAATAGAAATTGACAAATATCAAGAATTCTGAAGATCAGGTTCTGTTCCAGACAGGGCCACCATGGGCATTTAAGAGGGACAGTGATGAAATTGAAGAGAATTGACAGAAAGTCAGCCCTCCATTGAGAAGGCAGTGAAAATGAACATGCAAGATGGCAATTTAGAAAGGGTTCTTGACTTCCTGGGAGTTAATCTGCCATCTACTGGGATTGATGACTATGTTTTTTGTTTTTCTGTTTTTGTTGTATTTAAGAGATGGGATCTCCTG
The DNA here is from genome assembly GCA_963574435.1 of Cheirogaleus major. NCBI lineage: Eukaryota > Metazoa > Chordata > Mammalia > Primates > Cheirogaleidae > Cheirogaleus > Cheirogaleus major. The sequence continues at coordinate 1,386 of CAUYPO010075257.1, read as the reverse complement.
CGCTGTGTTGCCCAGGTTGGAATGCAGTGGCTATTCACAGGAGCAATCATAGCGCACTACAGCCTCAAACTGCTGATTTCAAGCGATCCTCCTGCTTCAGCTTCACTAGTAGCTTGGGCCAGTAGGCACATACCACCACATCTGGCTCTGACTGTGTAATAGGCAGCCCTACTAGCTGGGGCAGGACTCAGGCACCTATCCTAAGGACAGTAGTGCCTGGAAGATTTGATAAATATAATCCAGGGCAGTGCTGCTCAGAATGAGGATCTTCAGGGGTATTAGATGCTGGATGGAGCTATGCGTACAGTGGCAAGAGTGTTGGGCCACCTGTGTTCCTCCACAATTGTAGGGACTGGTTCCTAGACCATAGGGGACCCTGGCCTATGCGTGGTTCTGTGCTCCTGTATTGTTAAGTAAAATTGAGGATAGATTTCCAGCTTTTTGGGAAAGGAAGAGCAGTCATTCAGGGTGTCTATACATGGGAGGATATTTTTGAGAGCGACTTTAAGTACCAGGATTTGCTAAGGCACATGATCCACCGTGGGAATGGTTAGGCTGGGAGTGCTGGCTCATGCCTGTAATCCTAGCACTTTGGGTGGCCAAGGTGGGAAATCCGCCGAAAGCCAGGAGTTTGAGACCAGTCTGAGCAACACAGCAAGACCCTATCTCTACAAAAAAAGTAGAAAAATTATCCAGTTATGGTGGCACATGCCTGTAGTCCCAGCTACTTGGGAGGTTAAGGCAAGAGGATCACTTGAGCCCAGGAGTTTGAGGTTGCACTGAGCTATGATGATGCCACTGCACTCTGGCCTGGGCAACAGAGCAAGACCCTGTCTCAAAAAAACAAATTTAAAAAAATTAAAATGAATGTTAAAAATCTGATCAGTGGGTAAAGGAACCTCACTTAACTTTCCAATGTGTTTGGATGATGTTTCTTACATATACTGAAGTTTCTTTGGGGAATTCTCTACGCTTTTTGCACAACTTTCTATTAATGTTTTCATCTTTCTTTTACTCCAAGACTGATTCTTGAACATATAGAAGGACGCGAAGGATAGAAAATATAGCCACATCCTGGCCAACGGTCTGGACAACAAGCTCCATGAAGACCTGGAGCAACTCAGTAAGATTTGGGCCCACAGACGGCTGCGCCACTTCTGGGGCCTTTGTGTCCAAGGCCAGCACATCAGGACCACTAGCTGCCATGGCCACCGTGTGGGTGTGCCCAACAAGAAATGAGGCCTTGTCTGTTAACAAATAATTTATTTTATTTTATTTTATTTTTGTGAGACAGAGTCTCACTCTGTTCCCTGGGCTAGAGTGCCGTGGCGTCAGCCTAGCTCACAGCAACCTCAAACTCCTGGGCTCGAGTGATCCTCCTGCCTC